>JAYEVK010000118.1:0-64903 GCA_036346275.1 Otatea glauca | reverse complement strand
TGGTGGCCACATGTCTGAGGAGGATAGCGGCGTGTGGCATGAGATCACTCTCTAGCGGATCGGGCATGCACAAGCGGTTCAAAACGCTTTGAAGCGGTTTTAGAACAGCATAAAGCAACCGGGATGATACCCGTCGGGTATCAAGCGGTTCCGGCCGCATGATTCGACATTTCCACAAGCGGTTGGTGTTACCAACAGCGTGAAGATTCTCAAAAGCGGTTGGTGTTACGAACCGGCGGTGAAAGAAGACTCTCTCCAAGCGGTTGGGAAGTTACAAGCGCATAATGAAATACAGCACTGCGTTTGATTATATTAATATAGAGTATGCTTTTGAGTTAACAATTAAAACAATCAAATAATCAATTTAATTTTATAATATATATATATATATTAGTCATGATATTCATTGAGATAGACTAAAAAATGAACAAGTTGATGAACACATGAAATAATAAGCCACTTTTACAAGTTTCAAAAGAATAAAAGGTGAATCTTGAGCTTATTTCTTGCGTGCGTCGCTCTTTGTGCCCTTAGTCGGCGTTGATGTCAGTTCTGTCCTTATTTGGACAATCTCCACCATTTGCGTGGAACTACGCCTTTGATGGAATACAATCGTCGACAATAGTAAATGAGTTGTTCTTGGATTCTTTGCAACAGTGCGGTGGGATCACGTCTTGCACATCGATGTTAGGTGACAAAGCGGGAGGTAAATAAATCTCTGGACATATAATTATTAAAGTGTAAGTACTAAAAAATTGACATGTACACTACCTGGCGTTGGTTGTCGGCACATCGTGGGTAATACTTTGTATAATGCACACATAATAGCCACATAGTTGTTTCCACCACGTCATTGTAGAACCTGCGATGAAATTTGAAAGAACACGATTATTGGGATGAAAAACTGTTACGGCATATTAATATTCTTTATCGTACTCGAGTGTAAGTGTACATCAAATTCGTTCTCGAAATCTCCTTGTTGCTTCTTTCGAAACCGATGCGAATATCTGTGTGATGCGTTAGTATGAATGGTAATTATCGAGGTTGGAATTAGCAAGGTATTTCAATATATATAATAAGGAAAACTATAAATATATATGTCTTTATATATACCATTGAGTGTCAATGATAAATTGATATTTTTCACAGTCCTTTTTGAGTCTTGAACAATGATCATTTGCTATCAAGCTTGATGACAAGAAAGGATCAGTGAAACCTATTCATGTATTGCAACATATGTAACTAGCTAGTAGTATTATAAATGCCTTGGAAAATATAGAGCGAGAGGTTTATATATATCGTACTCGAGATGGCGAAAATAATATGCGGATTTAGTCTTTATCCCAAGAATCGAGAATGTAATCTTCGAATTCTTTCGGTTGTATCCAAAAACGAACTTCGTTAACAATCTACAGATCGATGAAACCCGTTGATATTCTCTTTTCTACATCGTTGTATCTCCATTCTACATAGAAAATATAAGTTTAATAATTGCAATTTTGTTATGCGAGGAGCACCGCGAAAGGTGAGCTTGACACTTTACATTACCCGGCGATCGGACGTTGATGTGGAGTCGTAACATGTAATAAATAATTTGTCAAATTAGAGCCCATGTGTTGTCCCGATAAAAATCATCTTCTTTGTCTGAGGAACATCGTTCTTCCTTGATGGACTCATCATGTACCATTAAATGAAATTACGCATCTTGGTTGCAGATCTTTATCTCATTTAGGTCAATCGACTCGGCAAGCTGAAGCCATCGACCTTTGTTATTGGGATATCATCTATTAATCAAGAGCTGCGGCACAATGAAGCAATCTGCCTCCTTCATAAACCTCTCGAGTTCTCTGATCTTAGTCTCTCTTCTTCTTCTTTGCGCCGCCCGCGCGACCCGTTTATTGGCATGCTGTATGATGTCGTTCATAGTTGGATGGCGTGGCGGCGACTTTACGGCATGTCGCGAAGTGTCTGCAGCTTTTGGATCAGTTGGTACCTTTGGCTCTACCTTCTTTTTGAAGTGTGCGACCACTGCACAGTGATCGCGTCACTCTCCTCTTGATTCATATCATATGCCCTCTTTGGAATTCCTTTACCTGGCCGATCATTTGCGGACTCACCTGCTGGGAGGCGGTGGAAGCCTTCATCTGTTATCGAGCTTCTTCACTAGAGGAGATGGTGAAGCGTCAGTTTTCCTAGAGGTTTCTTTTTTGTTTGAGATCTTTGAGTGGTGGTGTAGTTCTGCGTGGGCGGGTGGAACCACGAAGAAATTTCTTGGTGGTGGAGTAGACACCTGCTCTGTTTTATTGGCGAGGGCATTGCGTGGCGGTGATATGGAGGAGGCGTGGGTTGCCGTAGTGAAGAATGTGGCGTCCATAGCACTGGAAATATGCGTGCAAGGATGATATTTTGGAGGAGCTATCCAGGCTTAGGTCACGTCGTCGCCTCGGCAATATCGGTGAAGATTCTTCAAATCGCTCGGCACGCTCCTCCACCGCGACCTTTGAGTAACCGAGGTATCTCGTTGCGGTGGAACATCGACTCCACCTCCCGGATATGCCATGCGTGCAGCCAGGATGGAGAGGATTCTGGCGCATCAGCGTGCAGCTCACACTGGCGGCGAACCTTATGTCATCCACGAGGATAGCAGGATAGCAAGGTGTAAAGCGGGGCCGATGTGGTGAATGGCTACTATCGCCCGTAGCGGAGGCGATCACGCGCGTCGGTGATTAGTGGGACCTAGTCATTGAAGCTTCTTGAGGCAATTTGTACTTGTTAGCAACTGCTATGCGCGATGCTAGCACAGGTTGCTCGAGCTCTTGTTCCAGTGGTACACTTTACGTGATTCTCTTGATTTGCTTCTATCGGCATCCTGTCGTATGTGCGTCATTAGCGAAACCATACTTCCACAGCGTCGACTTGCCCATACCTGCGGTATTAGTCACAGGGTGCTCGGGGTTTTCAAGGGCATGTGTTAGCTCAAACTTTCTCCTGTGCGGCACCAATGTACTGCACGAAGGCGCTCAACAGCAGCCGCAATCATTTGGCCAACCTCTTGTACTCCACAGTGCCATCACCAAGCCCTGGTCATCGAAGGCTCCCCATGACTCATGAACCAATGTGCGGTGGCTGTTCCTGAAGCGGGCTTGATGTGGCGTCCTTATGCATTAATTCTTCTTCCGCTTCTCCCATTTTGTACTGACCTTGATGTAACCACGGTGCCAAGATGGTGGTGGTATTTCTTCATCGTGAATTGGCCTTGTTCTTGACTCGCGGCACGGCTAAATTTGACGACTTGACTCCTCGAATGCTTCGGTGATCCGCCAACTTAGGAAGTTGGTTGAAGTCGAGTCTTTCTCCCTACATGCTTGCGCGCGGTGAGAGGCGTCTTGAGCCTGGAAACATTGTTGCCATCTTCTTCAAAGTAAATTTCTTGGCCTTGTCTTGGACCCTTGAGGAAATGTGAAATTTTCCTTAATATCTTGCGAGGCAGGTCCTTGTTAGCTTGAGAACTTGACCCATTTTACGATGCTAATTGGGGCGTGATCCCTCACGTGGTAACCCGCAGCGTTGTTATGCATTAGCTTGCTAAAGAGGGCAACGGGCATCGCCGTTGTTAACATCGGTAAACACATGCTTTGTGGGCGGCTTCTTGTTAGGTCCCGATGCTTGGATTGGTTGCTCGATGCACGGGCTTGAAACACAAGCGTGTCAGTGTATTATATTAATGAATTGCGATTAATTAACATGTCTCGGGGATTATATTCTTGCACTGTGCCTCATCACGGCGGAACAAGTGTTATCGGACTCGGCGGCTCCGGCGTCAATGGCTTCATCATTTGTAGCCTCAGCGGCCTCACGGAACCACCATTAGCCCGGTGACGGCATTACCATCACCTTGATGGTACCCGGTAGCGATGGAGTCAACGAGGCTATTCTCCTCATCGAAATTAGGGTCACCACGTCACAGTTGCGCCATCTCTACTAATTCATAAAAATGTTGACATAAATATCATATTACTTTGAAACAACCATATTCTGATTACAACACAAGCATATTATTACATAAATTTCTCTGACAAGCATTAAGTACTACGGTGTGTTGGAACTAGCCCAAGGATCAAACACGAACTTCGTGGACACAAGAACAAGAACATACACACGAGGTCATATTAGTTAGTCGTTTCTAGGATCATTGTAACACCTAATTTTTGCTCTAATTTAAAATTTGAAGTATTTTTATTTTTGACAAATTTTGGAATTTATTGAAATTTATTTGGAATTATTCAAATATAGCCTTTCTTGAAAACAAATTAAATAAAGGAAAAGTTTTTGCAAAGTTTTATTGAAAATATTTTAATGGAGTTCCAAACATCTCAAAGTATTTTCGAATTTTTGAATTTCTCGAATATTTTACTACTTTCTTTGGCCAAAACTAATTTCCCGAATTATTTTTATTGAAAAGGATTTAAAATCCCGGAGCGATTATCTGGCCAAATGGTTAGCCGGCCAGTCTTGTGCTGCAGCCCAGCTTCGTGACTCAGGCCCACCTTGACCGCCCCTTGCAAAAACCTAAGCGCCGCCTAGCCAAACCGTCCGATCGGATCCTTGCGCTTTGTCGTGTGCCTACGTCGCCCGTCTTGCGTGAGCCTTGGATCATCGCCGCCTGAAACGCCTGAGATCGCGCCCGTCGCCGTCCCGAGATCGCCGGAGGCGTGGCGTTGATAACGCCGTGACTTCCCGGCCGTTTCGCGCCGCAGAGACTCCTCTGGCGCCCGTGAGCTTCGCCGTGGTTGCCTTCGCCGCCACCGTTGTTTCGCTTCCTCCCGCCGTCGTCAAAGACGCTCCGCGCGTGCTCAAAGCCGTTCTGAGTTCACGAAGCCAGCTGCATCAGTGGACCACTTCATCAGCGGAGCCCCGCGGCGTTGCGCGTTGCCGTCGTCTTCATCCTCTACGGCAAGATCGTACCCACCGTGACATAAATCGCGCCGACCGACTTCGTCTACCGTCGATCGCCGCGAGCATAGCGATTCATCCACGTCGCCAATCAACGGTAATCCTCATCTTCACCCCTCGATAGTTTGATCTAATCAGCGGTCTAGATTGCCGATTAGTTTCACGATTAGTTTATTTCAACCGTTAGATCTAGATCGTAGGGTTTATTTTTACTAGCGTCGTAAAGGTCATAACCCGTCGGATCTTGCGCGGCTGCCTTGGATTGTACGCGTGTCGGCGCGCGATGAGCTAGAGCGATAGCCTTGCTCATCGCGGCCGTCCGTTTGAATCGGCGGATGAGATCGCCCACGTGCATCGGGCGATCACATGTTGAAATTAAATTGATTTGGGATAATGTAGATAATCAACCCATTTTGTTATGCCACCTTGAATTATTAATTGTATGCCTAAACCATTGTCACCCTAAGTTTGATTATATTAGTTGGATGCTATATTGTGCCAACACGGGAGGCTAGGCGTGAGTAGATGCTTAGCCTTGCAGCGAATCATGAGTGATCTTTCGGAAAAATGCTACAATCTTGACTAAGGACATATTGAATGTATTTTGAAAAGTGGTGTGATGATGCCATATGATGAGATTGAGTACGCGACTTTGTGTGGTTCGTGCCGATGTGGAGTTATTCTTGGCATGTGTTGCACAATAATCAGCTGGGTGGGAAAGATTTAGGCGGGGCAAGTGGCAAGAGGTGTGTGCACAGTGGGCTTTGTGTGCATTAGGTTGATGAGTGATGTGATTACATGTGCCACATTGGGCTGTGTGCCTTTGTTGAGTGTTGGAAGTCTTGCCTTGGTCGATTAAGGACTTCACCTTGCAAGCCTTTGATCCCGAGTCACCGTACAACCACATATGCGATATGGGGCAGAACTAGTTGACTAGGGTTACGATATCTTTCCTCGATACCTCGGGGTGACGATACGCGGGGTGTATCTCAGTATGGGGGCGTGCACGTACTACGGCTTGGTGCCCATCCAACGGTGATTGGCGGTCCTATACTTGGCTCTGTGTGAGGAAGTGATAGTGAAGGCAATCTGGAGAGGTTCTCTGGTTAAGGTAGAAGTTCTGAAAAGCTTTGTTGCGGGCAATCACATGGTGGTGGCGGTGTATCTTGTGGGTAAAGTGTACAACCTCTGCAGTGTCAAACTATTGAATAGCCGTGCTCACGTATTGAGCATTGCTCGGGATTACTGATCAAGGGTAGATTTTCATAAACAAAATGTGGGAAGGGTGGTGTGTGCGGTGTTGGAAATGAAGGCTGTTAAGGCTTGCGTCGAGAATCTTCAATGAAAAACCATTTGAGTTTAGTATTATTTATATACATTGCCTTTGCTTTAATCTAAACAAGATACTAGTTCAAAAATCTTTGCTTGATGCAAAGAATCATTTAAGCCAATCCATTGGAATAAGTTTTGCATATAGTAATAGCGCATTTTGTGCATTACTTGTTGAGTGCCTTGTGTACTCACCCACCTTGCTTATCAAACCCAACATCGGTGGAGGAGTCTACACGGCATGGGAGGAAGAGTACATCGAGGATCACGAGCAACTAGGGGCAAGCCCAGTCGGTTACTGTGGCAAGATGAAGGCTTCCACGACCCTTTTATTTATGTTCATTGCTATTTCTTTACTTTGAATAATGTAAGCCCTGTGTGGCTGACTTATCTGTAAGGAGACCATAAGGTCGTACAACTCGATTTATATACATGTTTGCACTATTTATTCTTATATCTTTGTGAATATGCGTAATGTGCAAGCCTGTATGTGTGTGTGCTAGCGTGATCTGGTAGCACAGAATACAGAGGATCTGATTTGTAGATTCGGGTCCCAGAGGTGAGTATCGAGCAGCGGTGTTGTAGGACTTGACCCTAGTTTGGTTGTGCCTAGGAGGGTAAAACTATTTTCTAAAGACCTAATCAACTTGAGCAAGAATATCAAAGAAATCTCGACTTATCTCTTCTCCCTTATTCATACCTATCTTTGAATTTTATTATTCTCTTTTAATTTAAACAAGGTTTTTTTGGCGAGATGAGGATGATCCATACCTATGGAGGCGCACGCAGGGGATACGCCGCGGAGTTATGGCGTATGATCGATTGCTCGGAGGTTTTGACAGACCAGCGTGTCGAGGACTTCGGTGGTGCAGGCGGGACTTGGCGTCGCTGGGATGTCAAGATCACGATGTATGCTCGGGAGAGGGCGAGCGAGCCGTCCTATCTACATCACGGTCGGAGGTCTTCTTTTGAGTGGAATCCGGGGGGCGGCACGACGAGCGTCGGCGGTTACCGCACTTACTCGCGCGAGTTGGAGACACCGTCTTCGTCACCATCAGCGTCGAGACAATCGTTTGGAAGGATGGAGCTTGTAGAGGAGGGCGCCACTATCACCCACTGGCGAGTGCGTCATCGCCCGGGAGGATGCCTTGGATGAGGCGGTCGGGAGTTGCGAGAGGACCGGCCAGAGTCACGAGGCGAGATCCAGTGCGGAGGGCTTAGCTCATTCCATGCGAGAAGATCGGGAGTTGGAGATGGCTTTATGCGGACCCGAGCACGAGCGATCTGAGTTACGATCCAAATCACGAGAGCGAGGCGGGGAGCACCGGTCACGAGAAGCGAGCGGCCGGGACAGCGGACTCGATGGGGTCTTTGCACCAGTGCGATGAGTCACGGACGGTTGCCCGATGCGAGCACCCACGGTGTATGCTCGGGAGCCGCGGCCGGGTTGGCTCGATGAGTGATCGAGTCTAGTAGAGTATAGTGTCGAGACTCGAAGGTTGAGTCGCGTCTTTTCTTGAGTCACCATTAGGTGTGAGTCATCATGGGTTCCTATGTTTGCTTACTTGTTACGGTTGTGAGTGTCTCGTATGCGTTGCATTGCCCTTAGGCACTTGTGAGCAACCATCTTGCTTTATATTATATCAATAAAGTGGCTAAATAATTTAAGTTACACTGTTTCCCCATAAATTCTTCTACTTGTCTATGCTTTCTTCTTTTCTTAACCTTGGAAGCTTGCAGCAGATGGTGAGGACACGTCGAAATGTTGGAGCGGTGAGTGGAGCTAACGGTGGATAACCCGAGAATGAAGCGATTCCTCAACCACCGCGGTCGATATCTGAACACAGGAGCCTTCTTGGCGCCCGGACTCAACTTATGAACACGATGGTTCAAACCATGCGGAGATATCAACCAAGGCTGCTGCGAATGTTCAAGCAGGGGTAACCATGGACCACACCCTACTCAAGGTTGTCGGAGTTTATGAGAACCCGTCCACCTACCTTCTCGAACAACGCCAATCCACTGAGGCGGACGATTGGCTAAGGACAATTGAAAGGAAGCTGCACATTACCCGGTGTGTAGGACATGAGAGGGTACTCTATGCCTCTCATCAACTTCGAAGGGCTGCTGCGCGAATGGTGGGAAAACCTGCTGCGACTCATGAGGACCCAGTATCACGTGGGAGAATTCACCTCGACTTCCGCCCGATACCATGTGCAGGGTATCATGGATCTCAAAAGGAGAATTCAAGAAGCCTCAAGCGAGGGGCGATCGGTGGCGATTACGAACAAATTCACCCAAGCGGCACGCTACACGAGCGTGGCTACGGATAAGGCAGGACAATCCCGCTTCATGAAGGGATTGAATGCGAGAATGCAGTGGGGCCGATCACCCACATTCCCGACTTCCAAGAGCTAGTTAACAAAGCTCTTATCTTAGAGGACAAGCGAGAGTGGGATGACAGAGCGCGAGAATGGCGCAACAAGGAAGTCGTCGGGGCAGTGAGGCGAAGGGCGGCACCTAGCGATTCATTCGGTACCGGCCAGGAGGCAATGATAGGGCACCACTGCAAACAAATCGCCCGATGGGTGAGAATGTTCGGACTCGGCCGAGCGTAGCGCAGGTGGAGGAACCTCTCGGCGGTGGGAAGGCGTTGCTACCATTGCAATGAAATGGGGCATTTGCCAACAATTGCCCTAAGAAGGAGGTGTCACCCGGTCCGCTTTAACACAGGGAACACAGGCAAGGACTCCGCGCAATGTCGTGAACGGCGGGCATCAACGGCGACAACTCCATCCCAAGGAATCGCCGCGGCCGAGTCAACCACGTTCGACGGATGAAGTCGAGCATACGGACGTTATCTTGGGTAAGTTCTAGTAAACTCGATGCCACTCTGTTTTATTTGATTAGGAGCTTCGCATTCTTTTATTTCGAGATTTTGCTGTTCAAAATGATATGGAAATAGTGAATCTTAAATGTGTGCTCATAGTCAATCCACTGGATCGAACTCCGATCTAAAGTAGGATGTTACGAGGTAAGACTAATAATTAATGGAGTGGAGTTCTAGAACTTAATCGTCATAATACCCAAACCTTGGATGTTATCACGGGAATGGATTAGTTAACCAAACACAAAGCGATCTTTGGATTGCGGAAAAAGAGTCATATCGGTCGAGAGCCGGATGGAAAGAAGATTGAGTTTGAAGCAAAATCGGTCGGGAGGGACAATTGATGGTCAACGACATGAAGGCTATCGACTTAGAAGAAGTGCCCATAGTCAATGAATATCAGGATGTTTTCGGAAGATTTACAGAATCTGCCGGATAGAGATATCGAGTTCGTGATAGAGTGGTTCAGGGACAGCTCCATAGCTAAGAGACCTTACAGGATGTCCACGAGAGAATTGGTGGAAATGAAGAAGCAAATTGAAGAAGCTATGGAAAAAGGATTTATAAGACCTAGTTCATACGCCATGGGAGCACTTGTCCTATTAAATCAAGAAGAAGGGCGGGAGTTTTAGGATGTGTATAGACTATCGTGCACTCAATGATGTGACGATAAAGAATAAGTATCCTCTACCGGGATCGATGATTTGTTTGACCGATTGAGAGGAAGCGAGTTTTCTCCAAAATTGATCTCCGATCGAGGATACCATCAATTGAAGATCCGATCGGAGGATATTAGAAAGCGCATTTTCGTCAAGATATGGGCACTCTGAGTTCTGATGATGTCCTTTGGTTTGACAAATGCACGGCATATTTCATGAACTTAATGAATAAGGTGTTTATGGAATACTTGGACAAGTTAAATCGTCGTATTCATAGATGATATCCTTATCTATTCCAAGGCAAGCGAAAAACCTTAGCAGAGCATTTGAGGCTAGTCCTTGAAAAGTTGAGAAACAACAGTTGTTTGCGAAATTTAGCAAATGTGATTTACGGAAGAATAAGGTTGAATTTCTTGGACACATAATGAGCTGCGGCAAGAGTTGCGGTAGATCCAAAGAAAGTGGAGCGGTTACGCATTGGAGCAACAAGTCGGTAACCCAAATCCGTAGTTTCCTTGGAATGGCGGGGTATTACCGTCGATTCATCGAAGGATTCTCTCGATTGCGAGACCTCTTACGCAATTGTTGAAAAAGGAAAAGAAATTCTTATGGGCCTTTGAGTGTGAGAAGAGTTTTCGGGAGTTGAAGAGGAGATTAACATCGGCTGTAATAGTTTTACGATGTCCATCAAGGCTTGACATCTATTGTGATGCATCGCGTCGAGGATTGGGATGTGTGTTGATGCAAAATAGGAAGGTAATCGCCTATGCATCGAGGCAATTGAGACCACGAGGAGAACTATCCGACCCATGATTTGGAATTAGTTGCCGTGGTGCATGCACTAAAAATATGGCGTCATCATCTCATCGAAATAGATGTGAAGTGTATCTGAGATCATAAAAGTCTTAAGTATATCTTCATAAGTGACCTAAATATGAGGCAAAGAAGATGGTTAGAGTTAATCAAGGATTATAATATAGAATTCACTACCACCTGGTAAAGCCAGCGTGGTGGCGGGCGCCTGAAGCGAAAAGAACCACGATGTAAATATCTTTGATGGAAACAAGTCGAGTAGAATTGTGTAAGGAATTCCGAAATTAGAAGCTGGAAATAGTACGGAAGGATTCCTAGCAACCTTGGAAGTAAGACCTACCACAGAAGATCAGATCAAGGAAGGGCGAGAAAGATGATGATAAGATCAAAAGAATTAAGGGCAAAATGGATGAAGGCAAAGCAAAAGATTTCAAAGCTGGATGAACAAGGTACTATGTGGTTTAAAGAAGCGCATTTGTGTCTTAGAACAAAAGGAGTTGAAGCGGTTCATTACGGAGGCTCATGACTCAAGTACTCAATTCATCCGGGAAGTGCGAAAATGTATCAAGATTTAAAGGAAAGATTTTGGTGGCCAAGCATGAAGCGGGAAGTCGTAGAATCGTTGCATTATGTGACATATGCCAAAGAGTCAAAGCTATGCACCAAAGGCCAGCGGGGCTATTACAACCCTTAAAGATACGAATGGAAATGGGAAGAAATTGGTATGGATTTCATAACGGATTGCCCGAGCATAAGTGGATATGATTAGTATGGGTCATAGTGGATAAACAACAAAGTGGCACATTTCATACGGTAAAGACCACTTATTAGGAGACCGGTTAGCGAGAACTTTATATGGCACGGATAAATGCGCTTGCAGTGCAGAAGAAGATAGTATCAGACGAGGTACCCAATTTACCTCCAGTTTTGGGGTAAGCTACATGAAGCGATGGGAACTCGTTTGAACTTGATCTGACATACCATCCATGAGCGGATGGGCAAGCGGGAGAGTCAATCGGATATTGGAGGACATGTTGAGAGCATGTGCCTTAGCATATTCAACCTCATGGGACAAGTGTTTGCCTTATCTTTGAGTTTAGTTATAACAACGATTATCGGCGAGTTCTGAATGTCTCCATTTGAAGCTTTGTATGGTCGGTCTGTCGCACACCATTGAATTGGAATGAGACAGTGACGACATGTCTTTGGACGGACATTCTTGAGAGCGGAAGAACAGATCATACGATCGGGGAAAGATTGAAGATTGCACAATCAAGGCAAAAGTTATCTTGACAACCGTCATGAGGAGGCGAGCTTTGAACGAAGATTTTGTGTATCTTAGAGTAACGCCACTCAAAGAGAGTCGAAGGTTCCATGCAAAGGAAGCTCGCACCCGAATATGTCGAACCATTCAAGATCTTGAGCAGCGAGAGGTGAAGTTGCTTATCGATTGGAGTTACCACAGTCTTTGGCGAGAGTGCATGATGTATTTCATGTATCACTGGCGAAGAAGTGTCTTGAGTACGGAAAGAGCAAACACTTTTGGAGGCAATTGAGCTGGAAGATCGACTTACAAAGAACATCAGATGAAGATTACGGGCGTAATGGACGGAGAGACAAGGAACAAGTCAACACGTTTCTGCGAGTTGATGGAGCAACCACTCGGAAAGTGAAGCCACGTGGGAGCGAAGAAGATCTGAAAGGAGTTTCTAACCTATTTACGTAATAGCCACGAATCTCGGGGCGAGATTACATTAAGGGGAGGTTTGTAACACACTAATTTTGCTCTAATTTAAAATTTGAAGTATTTTTGATTTTTGAGAAATTTTGGAAATTATTGAAATTTATTTGGAATTATTCAAATATAGCCTTTCTTGAAAACAAATTAAATAAAGGAAAAGTTTTGCAAAGTTTTATTGAAAATATTTTAATGGAGTTCCAAACATCTCAAAGTATTTTCGAGATTTTTACGGAATTTTGAGATATTTTACTACTTTCTTTGGCCAAAACTAATTTCTGAATTATTTTTATTCGAAAAGGATTTAAAATCCCGAGCGATTATGCAGGCGAAATCGTTAGCGGCCCGATCGCGTGCTCTGGCCCGACTCGTGACTCGGCCCACGCGACCGCCCCAAAACCCTAGCGTCGCCTAGCCCAAGCCGTCCGTCCGGATCGCGCGCCCGTCTTGCGTGAGCCTTGGATCATCGCGCCTGAAGCATGCGAGGATCGCGCCACGTCGCCGTCCCGCGAGATCATCGGAGGCGTGGGCGTTGATGGCCGTGACCGCCGGCCGTGCGTTCGCGCCGCCGAGACTCCTCTAGCGCCGTGAGGCTTCGCGTGGTTGCCTTCGCCGCCACCGTTGTTTCGCTTCCTCCCGTCGTCGTCGCCGCTCGCCGTGCTCCGACCCGTTCTGAGTTCACCGAAGCCAGTTGCATCAAGTGGACCACTTCATCACGCCGGAGAAGCCCGCGGCGCCGCGTTGCCGTCGTCTTCATCCTCTCGGCAAGATCTGCGCCACCGTGACATCGTCGCCCGACCCGACCGTCCACCGTCCGATCGCCGCCCGAGCGCAGATTCATCCGTCGCCAATCAACGGTAATCCTCATCTTCACCCCTCGGCCGTTTGATCTAATCAGCGGTCTAGATTGCCGATTAGTTTATTTGGCCCGTTAGATCTAGATCGTAGGGTTTATTTTTCTGGCGTCGCGTAAAGGTCCGCGGTAGTCGGATCTTGCCGCTGCTTGGATTGTGCCGCGTGTCGCGCGCGATAGGCTAGAGCCGATAGCCTTGGCTCATCGCGGCCGTCCATTTGAATCGGCGGATGAGATCGCACCGTGCATCGGGCGATCCTATGTTGACGCGTGGCGCGCGAAGCGAAAGTCGGCGCGCCGTTTCTGTCGGCGTCACCCGAGTGTCGTGACCGTTCGATCTGGATCAAGGTCACGGTGAAGCCACGTGTTGGCTCGCGGTAGAGTGGCGAAAGTCGCATGAATCTCGGCGTTCGTTTTAAATCGAAGGGCGAGATTGAATCGAGTTTGGCGATTAGTTTAGCGCCGCGTGTCGCGTTAGGATTGGCTGCGGCCGTCGGCTGGCCCGCGGCTTGCGTCACCGGTGCGAGAGACGCAGTGCGCCCGGTCCACGGTGGACCGGGCCAACCGTGGACCCGACCCATAGACGAGGCGGCGTGGCGACCTGCAGGCGTGCCGCGATGTCGAGATAGCGTCAATGATATATGCGTATATATATATATATATATATATATATTTATATAAAAATATTTCGACCGAATTTCTTTTCTGTGCTGCGTCATCATGACGCGGTGCTGATGTCACAAATGCGAATTTCGAGTGTAAAAATATTTCAGAAAAATCGGATTTTCTTAATTTACGTATTTTGATTTTATTCAAACTTCAAATGACTATAACTTTTGCATTTTAACTCGGATTTGGATGATTAAAATTTCTAAAATTCATAAAATTATGAGCTATTTAATGGTGAATTTTATTTGAATTTTGAGGTCGTTTAGTCTTCTGTATTAGTTATTTATTGCATATTTTGTTTATGCAGCGTGAGCGCAAATTTGCCGAAAGTTTCGAGGAAGATTTAGTCGCTCAAGACCAAGCTTGAACAAGACCAGCAACTCTTTGAAGGCAAGTGATGCTTTGATCATTTTGATCCCAGATTTTAAAATGTAATTTATGCTTTGAAACTATGCATGCTAATTATTTAAAATGAAATTAAATTGATTTGGGATAATGTAGATAATCAACCCATTTTGTTATGCCACCTTGAATTATTAATTGTATGCCCTAAACCATTGTCACCCTAAGTTTGATTATATTAGTTGGATGCTATATTGTGCCAACACGGGAGGCTAGGCCGTGAGTAGATGCTTAGCCTTGCAGCGAATCATGAGTGATCTTTGGAAAAATGCTACAATCTTGACTAAGGACATATTGAATGTATTTTGAAAAGTGGTGTGATGATGCCATATGATGAGATTGAGGTACATGACTGTGTGGTTCCGTATCGATGTGGAGTTATTCTTGGCATGTGTTGCACAATAATCAAGCGGGTGGGAAAAGATTTAGGCGGGGCAAGTGGCAAGAGGTGTGTGCTGTGGGCTGTGTGGCATTGGGTTGATGAGTGATGTGATTGCATGTGCCACATTGGGCCGTGTGCCACGTTGAGTGTTGGAAGTCTTGCCTTGGTGATTAAGGACTTCACCTTGCAAGCCTTTGATCTGAGTCACCCGTACAACCACATGTACGATATGGGACAGACCTAGTTGACTAGGGTTACGATATCTTTCCTCCGATACCTCGGGGTGACAAGTACACAAGGGTGTATCTGTATGGGGAGCGTACGTATACGGCTTGGTGCCCATCCAGCGGTGATTGGCCGGTCCTATACTTGGCTCGTGTGAGGGAAGTGATAGTGAAGGCAATCTGGAGAGGTTCTCTCGTTAAGGTAGAAGTTCTGAAAAGCTTTGTTGCGGACAATCACTGTGTGGTGGCGGTGTATCTTGTGGGTAAAGTGTACAACCTCTGCAGTGTCAAACTATTCGAATAGCCGTGCTCACGGTATTGAGCATTGCTCGGGATTACAAATCAAGGGGTAGATTTTCATAAACAAAATGTGGGAAGGGTGGTGTGTGCGGTGTTGGAAATGAACTGTTAAGGTCGTCGTGAGAATCTTCAATGAAAAACCATTTGAGTTTAGTATTATTTATATCTGTACCCTTTGCTTTAATCTAAACAAGATACTAGTTCAAAAATCGCTTGATGCAAAAGAACCATTTAAGCCAATCCATTGGAATAAGTTTTGCATATAGTAATAGCGCCGCATTTTGTGCATTACTTGTTGAGTGCCTTGTGTACTCACCCCACCTTGCTTATCAAACCCAACATCGGTGGAGGAGTCTACACCAAATGGGAGGAAGAGTACATCGAGGATTCGAGCAACTAGGGGCAAGCCCGTCGGTTGCTGTGGCAAGATGAAGGCTTCCACGACCCTTTTATTTATGTTCATTGCTATTTCTTTACTTTGAATAATGTAAGCCCTGTGTGGCTGACTTATCTGTAAGGAGACCATAAGGTCGTACAACTCGATTTATATACATGTTTGCACTATTTATTCTTATATCTTTGTGAATGTCTATAATGTGCAACCCTGTATGACTGTGTGTGCTAGCGTGATCCTGGACTGGCACAGAATACACAAAGGGTCCGGATTTGCAGATTCGGGTCCCGACAATCATGTGCCTTTCTATTAGAGCAAAGAGGGTCATATTAGTTAGTCGTTTTGATCGTGATGATTAGATCTATCTGGTAGAACCCTACATGCTAGTTTATGATCTTGAACATATATCGTGCCAATTATCACAAACTAGGAATGTTTCTTTAAACGAAGAATATAGGTAGATAATCTTTGATTGGCTAGGAGCATCTGCTTAATGATATTTGTTATAGAGATTTATATATATACACGTGCATACATAAACACAGTAGGAGCCTCCAGGCCCATACTGTTACGTGTCAAAAAAAGAATGTAACGAGACTGGTGTGTAGTCCTGATTCCATATACGTCCCGACGACATAACATGAAGAGAGTATATATGTAAGTTCATCATGTGGTATAAATGACTATCCAACACTGCATTGGACGATCGCTGGCACTTATTTAGTTATTTTACAATGAGAAGAATCAAAAGTTTAGCAAGTCACGGTTTACATGCCGACACGACAAAGTTTTGCAAGAAAGGTAGTCTAAGCGTAAACTTCTAAAGCATGTGACGTGTAAAACTAAGCGAAGTTATATGACCAACCAAGCAGATAAAAATTATCAAGCTGGTTTGTATATGAATTCTACCTAAAATTGATATGCAAAACTAAATAAAAACTAACAATGAAAATTAACATAGATTTGAAATAAAAATTAGATGAAATTAGTAGTTAAATTAATATACAAATCCTAAACTAGAACTCGAAATTCAAAATTAAATAAAAAACAAAAAATAATAAAAAGAAAATATGCATTGTTCTGTAATTCCATACTAAGTGAAAAATATACATTTTGGTTTAATTTAGAATTAAAATTTCAAGCAAGCCTGAGACTTGTGGGCATTTCACCGAACATGTGGTGGGCGGCCAGAACTAGAGAGGGAGGACGCGCGTGCACTCAAATACCTCGGTCCTCTGGGTGGGCGGCGGTGTGGCGGCGCTTTGGTGGCGGAGTAGGCGTCGGCGGGGTGGTAGAGAAGGCTTGGCGGTCGGGGTGGAGTAGTGGCGATGACGAGGCAGCTAAGCGCGACGCGGTGGACTAGCGTCGGCGAGGTGGTGAGTAGGAGTCGGAGGTGGCGGAGGAGGCCGGCGGCGTCGACGAGGACGGCGACGCTGGTGCGGACGGAGGCGGCGGCGGTGGCGACGGAGAGAGACAGGAGGCTGCGGGCGCGCGGGTCGGCCGGACTTAGAAAATTTGGGTGTGAGAAAAGGGCGGGCGTTTCAAATTTATCTGAGGAGCACTTCTACAAGCGGTTCTAATAACCAACCGCTTGTAGCAAATCTCTACAAGCGGTTTTAGAACCAACCGCTTGTAGAGGGATGACTTCTACAAGCGGTTCGTAGAACGAACCGCTTGTAGAATATCTCTACAAGCGGATTTAGATCAACCCGCTTGTAGAGGGATGGCTTCTACAAGCGGTTGGTGTTACTAACCGTTTCTGAATAGTCCACTCTAGAAGCGGTTCTTTTCTAAAACTGCTTCTAAATGTTGCGTTCTAGAAGCGGTTCTTATTACTAACCGTTTCTGAATATTGCGCTCTAGAAGCGGTTCTTTTCTCAAACCGCTTCAGTTTAATTTCATAATTTTTAAAGAGTGCTTTTACTTTCTGATTTCATTTCATAATTTTAAAAAAATGCTTTTAGCAATTTAGTTTCATTCTATATTTTTGGAAAAAACTTTTAGCACTTCAGTTTCATTTCAGAATTTTTAAAAAATGCTTTTAGCAATTTAGTTTCATTCTATATTTTTTGAAAAAACTTTTAGCACTTGATTTCATTTGAATTTTTAAAAATGCTTTTAGCACTTGATTTCATTTAAATTTTTAAAAATGCTTTTAGCACTTGATTTCATTTCGAATTTTTAAAAATGCTTTTAGCAATTTAGTTTCATTCTATATTTTTGAAAAAACTTTTAGCACTTGAGCCATTTCGTAATTTTAAAAACATTTAGAACTTTACTTTTATTCCATAATTTTCACAAAATGCTTTGATCACTTTAGTTTCATTCCGAATTTTGGCACTTTACATTCATTCCAAATAAACATTTCATCTTGTAAAGACTTACATATACATAGTTCATACAAAGTGAGGGTACATCTTAAGTAATAACGTACTTTGTCTTTACAAGTGTTCCTTCATTATGATCGCGACGTATGAAAGGAGTATCCACGTCTGTGTCATTGAAGAGGCTTATGTCGACATCCACAGCGAAAGGAGGGATCTCGTCGAACTGACTATACTCTTCCTCGTCTCGTGGCGTCCTCAACTCAACAATCCTTCGTTTGCCTTGTAGAACCACATGTCGCTTTGGCTTAGTACTACAATCTTTCCGCTTGTCCTTATGCTTCTTAGGTTTGCTTGACATGTCCATTACGTAGAAGACTGTCTCACATCGTTCGCGAGACGAACGGTTCGCGCCTATAGCCGACTTGCGTGAGGTCCACGATTGTCATACCGTATTTGACTACCTTCACACCGCTTGAAGTCGGTTTGACCCATTGGCACTTAAATAGAGGACCTTCAAGGTCCATAGTCAAGCTCCCATATCTCTTCTATGAAACCATAATATGTATCCACCTTGCCTTTGTTGTCTTGGCGTCTATCGGACACCGCTATTTTGGTTGGTGCTCTTGTTATCCTGCGATCGGTGTAAAATGTGTAACCATTTATCTCGTACCCCTTGAATATCACGATTTCACTAGATGGTCCCGAGCCAAGCGTTACAAGCTGTTCATTGTCGACCCTTTCAAAAGGATGTACTTTTTGTAACCAAGCGCCGAAAGAATCCATGTGCTTCAGGTGTTATCAATCCTCGAACTCCCGGAAATCGCGGCGTAGAATACTCTTGTGCTCAAGGACATACGGGGCCACTATAGTTGATTGTTTCAAAACCGTGAAATGTGCTTGCTTAAATGTAAGAAGATCATTGCATGCAATTGCTTTCCTTCCTAGTGTCCCTTTTCCCGTAGCCTCCCTCATGGCGTGATATAGGGACGCCGATCGGGTTTAGATCATTAATGTAATCCACACAAAACTCAATCACCTCCTCTGTCCCATAACCCTCGGCAATGCATCCTTCCTGACGAGAATGGTTACGAACATACTTCTTTAGCACACTCATGTACCTCTCGAAAGGGAACATGTTGTGTAGATACACGGGTCCAAGGATACCTATCTCTTTGACAAGGTGATCAGTGAGATGAACCATAATATCAAAGAATGCAAGAGGAAAGATCATCTCAAGACTAACCAAACTTTGTACCACGTCATCCTGCAGCTTACTTAGTTTATTTGGGTCGATGACCTTCTGTGAAATCGCGTTGAAAAAAGAACACAGCTTTGTGATTGTCCCTCGTACCCACTCGGGCAGTATGCCTCTCACGATCTGGGAGCAATCGTGTCATTAACACAAGGCAGTCATGGGATTTCATGTATGCGATTTTATTCTCTTTCGTGTTTACGAGTCTCTTTACATTCGAGGAGTATCCTAAGGACCTTCACACTGTTCAGGAACTCTATCACGCTTTTTTCTCTTCTTTGCTTAGAGTGTAGCTCGCAGGATGTAGGTAATGTTGTCCTTTCTCTCTCTTTTCGGGATGTAGGTCGTTCCTCAGTTCCAAGAGTTTAAGGTCCTTAGAGCTTGCGGTGTATCTTTCGATTTTCCGTACATATCTATGTAGCCTAGCAGTTCAAGCGGACATTCTTCGTGGTGTGCATGAAGTCAAGTGAGTGTGAACCTCCATAACTTCCCAATAAGGCAAGTCCCAAAATATTGACTTCTTCTTCCACATGGGTGCATGACCATCCTCATTACGCACATGTTTGCTTCCCCTGGACCCTTTCCACAACACACGTGGCCCACTACGATCTTTGAGGCCTTGCGAAAGGTGCAGTTGCCCATTAAATTTCATGCCTTCCTTCCGCAGCGGGTGACTCGTAAGAAGAAACCTCGGTGACCCATGTACACAACCTTCAGAGTTTTTCGTGCACGTGCGTCCGTTTCATCTAAGCCTTTGGATGCGGGCTCTATATCCTTTGATAGTTAGGCGGACAGAGTTCAGAGAAGCGGGCGATCGTTGCTTGTTACAAATAACAATGCACGTAGGGTGAAATACTCCCTTTGTACTCATCCCATACCCTTGCACCATCGTCCCACAACGTCACAAGATCTTCAACCAATGGTTTCGGTAGACATCGATGTCATTTCCGGTTGCTTGGGGCCTTGGATCAACAACGGCATCATGATATACTTTAGCTTCATGCACGACCATGGAGGAATGTTATAGATACATAGTGTAACGGGCAGTGCTATGGTCTGCTCAATTCTCGAAAGAATTCATCCCATCGGTACTCAACCCAAACCTTATGTTTCTCACCTCATCTGCGAAGTCCGATGCGTCCCGGTCGACTTTCCTCCACCTTGTGAGCCATCTGCGGGGTGTCTAAGTATCCCGTCGTCCTTACGCTCTTCTTTGTGCCAGCGCATCATCCGGCATGCGCTTTGTTAGCAAACATACGTTTCAATCGGGGATCACGGGAAATACCACAACACTTTAGTTGGAGGTCTCTTCTTCTTACGCTCCCCATCTATTTCACTGGATCGTCACGCTTCACCTTATACCGTGATTCTCTGCTGACATCGGACAAACATCCAAATCGACATACTCATTACGATACAGGATACAATCATTAGGACATGCGTGTATCTTACGTACTTCCAATCCCAAAGGATGGACGACTTGCTTGGCTTCATATGTAGATTCGGGCGAGTGTTATCTTCGGAAGCAACTTCTTTACGAGTGATAACACCTCATCGAATCCCTTATCGACACACCATTTCTAGCCTTCCATTGCATGAGTTCGATGTGGTACGCAGCTTTTTGTGGCCCCGCCACAGTTTGGGTACAAAGGAGTTCGTGGTCCTCTAACATGCTGTTGGAACTTCTCGAATCTTTCATCTGTGTAGTCTCCTCTCCGTCACGCAACATCTGGTCTAGCTCATCATCACCAAAGTCACCAAGTGTTTCTTCCACGAGCAGATGTGCGTGTCGTCCGGGATCTTGTTGAATCCATCTTCCTCTTCCTCGTCTTCTTCATCGTCTTCTGGCTAATCACCTCAACCGCCATGGTTGCTCCAACGGTATAGTTTGGCATGAAACCTCTCATGATCAAGTGGTTCATAACTTGCCATCGCTGGGAGTGCTCCTTCTCGTTCTTGCAATCTACACACGGACAACATATGAAGCCGCTGGAGGCAAGAATGCAACAACCGCATCGAGAAAAGCTCACGACGCCATCAATGAACTCTCTCGGCGACGGTCCGCATTGTACATCCATTGCCGATTCATCTATACCAAGTTATAATTTCATTAAAAATTATAACAAATTCCGTTAGAAAAATTATAACCTAACTTAAATTTAGTAACATTTAAACCCAACAAAAAAACTCCACCTACACCGTCATCCAATTAAAGACCTACCTTTCTAATTATTTTGTATCCCTTCCTACCTTTGTAATTATTTTTATCCTTCTACATGTTTTCTATTTTATTTCATACACCAATAATTACTTCCTTGCAATGTTGTACCTAGATCTCTCCCAATATTGTGATATTTAAGATTCTAAAGCTAACAACCACATAGATCTAAAGCTTCCAATCACCTTTACCTTGTAATGTCATATTTTGAACTAGATCTCCATCTCCATCTTCATACAACAATAAAACAAGGCACGAAAAACAAATTTTCGATAATGCTTAAAAGTTCAAGATTTCTCCACATCCATTGAAAAAATAGCAATATCTAGGTGAGAAGGATGTTCACATGATGTTACTAACTTTGAAACACTTAATTTAGAGCTAATCACCTCAATTAAAAATTTGGACAGCACCTCCCCAAGAACAGTAGCTTGTGGCCTTCTCTGTTCGATCGTATTCGTACCTCTGCTGGCGCATGGAGGAAGAAGGGTTTAAATGCGCTGCGCGGGAGGGCTTCGAGCGGTTGGAGACACGAACCGCTTACGAAGGTTGTGTTCTAGAAGCGGTTCTTTTCTCAAACCGCTTACGCGGTTCTTTTCTCAAACGAAAATCGAAGCGGTTTGAGAAAAGAACCGCTTCTAAACAACCTTCGAAGCGGTTCAATGTCTCCAACCGCTCGAAGCCCTCTCCGGACCGTTGCCAGCGAACCGCTTCAGTGCGAAGATCACAACGGTTCGCACTAAACCGCTTCTAATAGGCCGGTTGTGATGCCCGATTACGTAGTAGTGGATCCGGTGGTGAGTGGATCCGGCGCGATGAACCGCCGGAGATCGGGAAGGGATAGAAGATGGCGGTGGAGGTGGTAGGGGTTTGGTGTGGTGCGAGAGCCGCTACTACAAAAGCGATTATATTAGACATGTCATCACCGATCGCTTTTTTTACGAAAATCATCATGATGTATTTCAAGCACATCGCAGAGCGGTTTGTGGTTGAAACTATCTATGATGTCGGATCATCACGACGGTTTCATCCACAAACCGTCTGTGATAAAGCGAAACTTCACGAGCAGGTTTGTAGATAAAATCGTCGTGATGATCAAATTATCACAGACGGTTTTATCCACAAACCGTCTATGATAGTTAGGCCTACCTGTCAGTGAATCGTTCAGAATAGTAAAACGAGACATCATATATATATATATATATACAAAAATTTCCCTCCAAAAGTTCTGGATGGGAAAGACTACTGGGAAATACTACTTAGTCGATCTGGTCATCGTCGTCGCCGGTGTCGTCAGAGTCGTCGCTACAACTGTCGAGGTCCTCGCTCGAACCGGCTCTGTCTGGGTCATCCTCCAGTTCCCAACCGTCACGATAGCCCTCCGATGAGTCATAGCTATCGTCGTCGTCGTCGAGATTGATGTTGGCAGTGGACGCTTTTGCCCGACGATGTCGCTTGAGGCGGAGGGAGCGGTACTACCCGAGGCGGCGCGAAGAAGCGGCGTGATTCATTGATATGGTGCGGTGTGGCACCGCGGCTAATACCGCAAGGGTCTTGGAGGCGAAGACGGTGGCGGTCGTAGAGGGTTAGTCGGCGGTACTAGAGGCGAAGGCGGTGGCGGTGGCAGAGACATCGTTGGAGGCCGGGCAGCGGAGCTTACAGAGGAGGGATGTACTTTTTGTTGCTCATGGCGGCGTCGAATTGCAATTGCAATGAGGGGATGTGGAATGCTATCGATCGATCGAGTATATATCGTCGCGGAAGTGCAATTAATGATCTGCATTGGGGAAACAAAACGCCTGGAACACGGTCTTCAAAGTAGAATTTGAATAGATGGTTTAATTCTCTCGGAACACGAAACGATCAACTCGAAACACTGCGCCTTGTCTTGGGAAGACGAAAGGCTTTGAGAACATCACAGACAGTTTTATCCACAAACCGTCTGTGATGATCAATTCTACTACATATATAAGAATAGAGAGCCTCGACCTCCTCTGTATTTTTAGGGTTTCCTAGATATTTTTGAGGTGGCTACGGTTGAGATGCGTTCTGGTGAAAGAGACCCTAGATTTGGAGGTGTAATTGTAGATCCTTGTATTCTAGGTCATCTAAGATTAGTAATTGCTTCAAATTTGTGTTATATTTTAGATTTAGCTTGGTAAAGAGAGAAATGAAGCTGGGTTCTACATCTAGCTTGGTGTAGATCCATTTGTTCTCTGTGATGTAAAGTAGTAATTGGTTCAAATTTGTATTATATTTAAGATCTACCTTGGCAAAGAGGGAAATGAAGCTGGTTAATTTCTAGATTTAGCTTGGTGTAGATACATTTGTTCTCTGTGATGTAAAGTAGAAATTGGTTCAAATTTGCGTTATATTTAAGATCTAGCTTGGTAAAGAGGGAAATGAAGCTAGTTAATTTCTAGATCTAGCTTGTTGTAGATACATTTGTTCTCTGTGATGTAAAGTAGATGCATTTGCTATAGCTTTGTGTAGATCCATTTGTTTTTTTGATCTAAATTAGTAATTGGTTCTAATTGCATTACACTGAAGATGTAGCTTACATGCATATGTTTACATATCCATTTGTTCTTTTTTATGTTAGAAGCTATATAAGTTTATCGGCAAGTTGAAATGTAGTCTATATGTAGCATATGTGCGCATGTACACTCCTAGCGTACTTAATTCATCATTTAACACCTATTATTACATATGTAGCATAGATGAACCAAAGCTGGATGTACACTGAGAACCGTGCAAGCGTCGAGTATATTAATTGTGTCTCCGCTTTTAAAAGAGCTGCAGAGGAAGATATGTTGAACAAGGGGGTAGAATTTATGCCTAGTCCATGCATTGACTACGAAAATCTGAGAATGTTTCAAAACCCAGTGTAGATCGAAGCACACTTGATTCTACGGGGTTTCAAAAGAGGGTATACATGTTGGACTAGTCACGGTGAAGAGCAGATTACGCAGGGACCAAGTAGTACTACCATCGTCGACAAAGTCAGCGATACTCTAGATATCATCAGCGATGTCAGCGATACTCTAGATGATATCATTGTGCTTTGATGAGGATATGTTTCACGATGACAATGCGGATCGGATGCTACGGGATGCGAAGGGAACCATGATGGCGGAGTCGTAAAATTCGAGGCTTGATGGATGACTTGGAGAAACCTTTGTTCCGGGTTGCAAATCTAAATCTACAAGGTTATCATCCGTGCTAGAACTCTGAAATTAAAGGCAAGCAGCGGTTGGTCCGACAAGAGTTTTACTGACCTTTATTAGGTCTGTTAGTGGATATGCTTTGAAGGAAATGAGTTGCCGAGAACCACCTACAAAGCCAAAAAGTTGTTTGTCCTTGGGAATGAAAGTAGAAAGAATACATGCTGTCCGAACATTTGTATTCTCTACCGCAAAAGTACATAAACTTGCATATATGTCCGGTGTGCAACACATCCCGGTACAAGCGTAAAGATAGATCGGACGATGACAACGAGGGCATGGAGTTGAAAAAAGGAGCTGCCGCTAAGGTGGCGTGGTATCTGTCTATAATTCCCCATTTGAAGTATTTGTTTGCGAACCCAAAAGAGGCAAAATTGCTTCGGTGGCACTCGGATGAGCTTAAGAACAATGGAATGATTAGGCACCCTGCTGATTCCACACAATGGAGAAACATCGATAGGAGGTTTGAAGAATTCGCAGCGGATTCGAGGAATATAAGGTTCGGATTGAGCACAGATGGAATGAATCCTTTCGGTAACATAAGTAGCCATCATAGCACTTGGCCCGTGAATCTTTGTGTGTACAACCTTCCTCCTTGGTTGTCTATGAAGTGAAAGTACATACTGATGCCTATACTCATCTAAGGCCCAAAGCAACCTGGGATCGATATTGATGTGTACCTAGCACCATTGGTGGAAGATCTGAACACATTGTGGGCTCCTAGGGTGCAGGTATGGGATGCTCACAAACGAGAATACTTTACTTTGCGCTGCCTGTTGTTCTGCATCATAAATAATTATCTTGCCCATGCTAACTTTGTCGGGTAGAGTACAAAAGGAGCCAAAGCATGTACTCCTTTGCTTGGATGATACCGAGAGTGTGTGGTTTGAATCACTTGCGCAAAACCGTGTACATGCGTCACCGTAGGTTCCTTGGAGG
Organism: Otatea glauca; assembly: GCA_036346275.1. NCBI lineage: Eukaryota > Viridiplantae > Streptophyta > Magnoliopsida > Poales > Poaceae > Otatea > Otatea glauca. The sequence goes on along the minus strand of JAYEVK010000118.1, from coordinate 39,340 downwards.
AATCGCCCATACCGTAAGATGAAGAAACAATTCTAGCTCCAAAGCCTTTAAAGCGGACAGACGTTCATGATATGGTTAAGAACTTGGATGTTGCGTTAGAAAAGGGCGTAAATCGAGGACCCGTGAGAAGAGCATGTGGAGGAAGAGATCAATATTTTGGGACCTACCTTATTGGGAGCACCTAGAAGTTCGACCTTTGCATCGGCGTGATGCGTGAGAAGAATATCTGTGATAGCTTGATTGGCCTCTTCTTGAATCATGCGGGTAAAACAAAGAATGGTATCAATGCACGACTTGACTTGGTCGATATGGGCACAAACCTAAGTTAACACTGAAAGAAACCGATAAAAACCGAACATACTGCAAACCTGGTTGTTACACACTGTCCAAGGCCGAGAGAACCGAACTGTGCCAATGTTTGTATGGTGTGAAAATTCCGTCCGGTTACTCGTCCAACATGAAGAGACTTGTTTCGATGCAAGATTTGAGTTTAAATGGCATGAAGTCCCATGATTTCTATGTGCTTATGACATAGATGCTCCCTGTGATAATTAGAAGTATTTTATCGAGCAAGGTCCGAGAGACAATCACAAGGCTGTGTTATTTCTTTAACACAATTGCTCAGAAGATCATCGATCCCGAAGGACTAGATGCTCTGTAGGCCAAGGTGGTAATGACTCTATGTCATCTTGAGATGTATTTTCTTCTATCTTTTTTCGATATCATGGTCCATCTCATTGTTCACCTTGTGAGGGAGACAAAGATGTGCGGGCTGTGTTCCTCGTAGCATGTGCCCGTTCGAGAGGTACATGGAATTCTCAAGTCCTATGTACGAATCGATCTCGGCCGGAGGTAGCATTATCGAAGGTTATGCAACCAAAGAGGTCATCAGATTCTCGTGGATTACATGGTTGGTCGAACCGATAGGTGTGCCTCGATCATGCCATGAGGAGGCTCGGGGCATCGGGACCATCGGAAGGAAAGCAATCACTCTGATCGGTTGCGTGCCCTAAAGCCCATTTCACGCTTTTGCAACACATGGCTGTTTTTCCTCGTATATCGGCGAGCACAAGAAGTGGCTACGGCAAGAGAATCCGACACGGCGAATCTTTGGATCATCGAACGACATAACCTTGGTTCAACGGATGGTTCAAGGAGCGATAACCCATCACCAAAGCTCGTCGGTGATCTGTTGATATGGTTGGCAAAGGGCCAGCATTCTGGTCGTAACATGGAAAGGATCGACTTAAATGTGTACACATTTTACACAAGAGATCAGGACATGAAGAGCACAAATCAGAACAGCGGTGTTCGCATTGATGCGCTGAATACCGCTGGATTGACGAGGAGCTCGTACTATGGGTTCATTGAGGAAATTTGGGAGCTCGACTACGTACTATTTAAGATCCCCTTATTTTGGTGTCATTGGGTTAACCTGCATCACATGAAGGTTGACAAGTACGGCGTTACAACTGTGAACCTTGAATGTGTTGGATACCAAGATGAACCATTTATTCTCGCTAACCAAGTTGTTCAAATCTTTTTACTAACCGACCCGTCCAACAAGCAGCGCCACGTTGTTCTTCAGGGAAAATAGAGGATTGTCGGAGTTGAGAATGTGGTAGATGAGAAAGAATACAATCAGTTTGACGAGTTGCCTCCTATTGGTACCCGTCACAATTCGGAAGACCAACTTTGAGGAAGCTATCTACACACGTGTTGATCATCGCTAAGGATAATTTTTGTACAAAAGAATAAGCAAGTGGAGTTGTTATGAGGTCATCTTATTTATATCAAGTGTTTCTATATTATAATTAATGAGATGTGAATTGATTATAATTACTGAGATGTATTGATTAAAATTAATCAGATGTATGTTTATATTAAATGAGATGTATGTATTATAATTAAAGAAAAAAGGCTCATCCCAAACGGTTGTGGGCTTGAACCATCTGGGATGACTTTATCCCAGACGGTTCAAGCCCAGAACCTTCCGCTAAGCCCCTTACCACACCCTAGCCCCTGCTGCGTTATAAGCCCCTTGCTTGCCATTCACTAAGTCCCACACACTCAGTTTGCAACCCTAGCTAGCGCTCTCCCCTTCGGTGGTGCCTCCTCCCTCCCCTGTGCCCTCCCCCTCGACGGCGCGTGCCCTCCCCACTTGGCAACGACTCCCAGCCACGCCCTCCCCCCTCGGTGGTGTCTCCCCTCATCCACGCCCTCGCCCTCAGTGGTACTCTCCTCCCTCCCCCGTGCCCTCCCCCTTGGCGGCGTCCTCCCTACTTGGCGGCACCCTCCCCATTTGGTCTCTGTGCTTGTGGTCCAGAGGGATCTCCCCGCTTGGTCTTTGTGCTCGTGTGCCACGACTGCAAAAAGGGCATTGTATCTCCAGAACATAGCCATCCCATCTATGGCATTTGCGGCGGCAATCGGTTTTCTGGGATAGCAATTTGTATTGCGCCTTGCCCTAACATCTGAATAGATTTGAGTGCTATTCCTCAGTGAGTTTTCTGAGAATTGCAATCCGTTTTTTTGATGCCTTACTTGCTCGATGATGATAATGGGTATTGTGATGAATAAAATATTTATTTCCGTAAACTAGGCCTTGAACCATAGATTTATACGTTGGAAAGTGTTGATTCATTCACTGATTAGATTATATCTGGCTAATAGCTTGTTCTTGGTATTATTACCTTTACATCGACACTTCATTATATATACCACTTCGGTTTAATCTTGATTGTGCTATCGGTCACATCATTACGGTTTTCTAATCCATGCGCATTGTTATATCGATACATGTGCTATTTATATTCTTAGCTAAATACACTTTGTTATCTTAATCTATTCTTGGTGTGCTAAAAGTCGATTGAGTGGATCAGTTTAGTGCTATTTGACTATTTTAGAATCATCTGTTAAATCACTTGAACTAGTAGTCTCTTGTTGATTCAGTTAGCAAGTGCTTAATCTGAATATGTGCTGAGCTGAATATAATCTTTACAGTGAGATAAAATTGTCAATTCTTTATAGTGCATATTAAGGTGGTAAGGGTTCAAGGCCTTATTCACTGAATTAATTGTTAGCCCATTCGTGATTAAGCTTGAAGGTTTAAAATCTTCAACCAACCCTTATCTGAGAGCAATATAATACAATCTTCAATTCAATTTGTGATAGAAGATATGATTCGTTGTATGAATGACATAAAATTCATTTTATGCATCGGCAAAGCCAGCCATTAAAACACAATACCATTCCATCTGTGCTTGCATGCTACATAGTCTGAGCGGGTTCAAGACCATATTTGCTTAATTGATAGTTTAGCATCTCTTAACTTACCTACTCTTAATTGAAATTTGCTTCTCTTAACTTACCTACTCTTAACCTTGCATCAAACAACATGGCGTCCCCTCAACCTCGCCCAACGTAGAAGGAAATAGGCGCGGTCCAAGAGGGCTTAGTAAAAGGCCTCAGAGCCGATACACCATCACATCGGTTGATCCACATAATGGGGCCCTATTGCGCTCTAAAGGCGCGATGGCTTTTCAACCATGTGCGGGATCGTTGGGCGTGAAAGGGTCCCTATCACCTATCCATCATAGAAGACGCGACGGATAGCGAGCACGATAACTTTGGTGACAAATATTCGCGTCGTTCGAGCTTCCACAAGATGCCATGTCTGCACTGCGACGGTACGCATTGCTAGTGGCGGGAAAGGCGTGGAAGAACTTTAAGAGCTTCCTCATCACTAATTACGTCAATAAGGAAATGACTTTGTTTCAGAAGTATGGGTTCATCTCTGAAGACGTCTGGGGATGATTTGTTGAGTTGAAGACGATGGAAGAGTTCGTCCTTCAAAGTCTTGCACATAAGACCGTCGGTCAAAAACACCCACCCACACGCACTCGGCTCAAGCTGGGTATGCGGGTAAGATTGTGCAATGGGCGAGTGAGGGCGATGAGGCGATCGAGAAGGAGGTCGCGCGCCGTTTGCCTCGATTGTGGACCCGCATGCTCGGCTGGGTAAGAGTGAGGTCACATCCCACTTCTTTGGGTGGCGTGTCCTTTGCAAACCCCAGCGATGAGGAAGTGTCCCAACTCCTAATATCGCTGAGCACGCAGAATCTTCACAGGCTCTTTCACTTGGATAGAGAAAGACATACTCTACTGCCTTGGGAAACAAAGAGCACTGGTACTTTGACTCGGACACGTCTTTGGAGTAGGAAGAGAAGCAAAGCCGGCGTGAGGAACGGCTAGTAGCCTAATTGAGGAAAGGGTTAAGGAAAGGCTCAAAGCGCAGTTCTCAAGTCAGCTACGAAGCTTTGAGAAAAGGATGGAGTAAAAGGGTGGCTTCGGAGAGGCAGGCACGGAACGTGCACACCCAAGAAGCATAGGCGCAGTTCAGCCCAACCAACCGTCAGAGTAGCTACGTGTCTGCCCCTGAGATGAACGTAGATGAAGCCAGATTTTCTCCTAACGACACCTGGGCAACATGTCTGCAATGCTACTTAGATAGACTGTAATGTTGGATGTGTTAGCTAATTACTTTTGTACTCTTATGTAGGTGGCCACACTGTGCAATCTATAAATAAGGCTTGCCAATGGCTTTGTTCCCCTGCATGCAGCTTGAGGACACACGTACGCATCCGGTGTAGGGGCATTTGTGCACGGTCGTACTTTAGAGCTGGGCTACGCGAATGTCCATGTCGACGGTGTACATGAAATTTGCAAGGCCGTTATTTTGGAGATGCCCCCAAACGACAAGATCGTCACACTTGGCGATGCTATCGGGACATTCATCCAGTGGTCCGAGAAGGATATCTCCTTTGGCGCCGCCGGGAGCATCGAAGCTACAAGCACTACTGGAGCCACATGATGCGCCGGAGCTACTAGCACTACCGAAGCCATGTGATGCACTGAAGGAGCCCGCCAAATCAGCTACCGTGTGCTGTCAAGTACAGACCGTTACTGTAGTTCGGGCCCAGTCGTCTCCTGTGAAGACGACATTTGGTAGAAGGGGAGGTGGAGACAAGGGCAAATCGAAGGGGATCACGTCAGCCCGTGACTTTTCGTTTGCCCCATTGGTGCGGCAATTCGAGCTAGGGCAGCCGTTCGTACCGGATGAGAGCAAGGAGATGCTTACAATAGCCTGCATTAGATTACAAGATTGTACATGGAACAAGCCAACAAACTGGTGGCACAACGGACATCGAGTATCTCGGTGAGCTTCAAGGATAAGTATTTCTTACACCGGTTTTTAGATGGCATCTTCATGGTCGGCTTCTCCGACTTGTTCGATCTGTACAATCTCAGAGTGCTCGACACCTAACCCATAAGATGGTAGACATTGTAAGTGTGTGCAATCATAGTCTACATTTCTGCTGCACCGATAAATGTCATATATATATGATCCTCGATTTTGTATATGTAGATACATAACCATGGAAGCAATAGCAAGGGAACAACCGGTGGGTTTCGTCGACCCACACATGGTGTCCAAGCAAACCATGGATGAAAATAAACGAGCCATCCACGAGTACGTGGAAAAAGTAATGCTAGCTCATTCGGACAAAAATTCATACTTTTACCCCACAACCCGGGGTACGTGCTTCGTCCAGATGCTACACTTGTTGATTTGGACTATATATCACACCTCGAAGTTAGGTTCAATGACTATGAAGACATACCTGTGTAGATTTCACTGGGTTCTACTCGTAATTATACTGAGACAGAACTGGATAATTTACCTTGATTCCAAAAAGGGCGGCACCCATGACTTTCAGCCCATCAAAGAATTACTCAACACGTCGTTCGGTGTCTACAAATATAGAGGAGGGCCACACAAGAAGGGCTCAGCGATTCTAAAGCAAACTTATAACTTTCTAGTATCCGATAGTACGCAATAATCCTTCACACTCTATAATAATACCTTAGGAACTAATTAACCTATTATGTTTTGGCAGTGCCACCAGCAGCCAAAGGACACTAACCTATGTGGATTCTATATTTGCCACAACATGGGACTCCTTGTTGGTTCAAAGAAGAACAATGACATACAGGTCTGTCAATCTTGCAACAATTGTATCGACTTATCAATTTATATACATGCAAGATTTTAATCTTCTCATCGACAGGCTTGGCAGTTCACTAAATCTGCATTGGAACAGGCTGACCTGCTAAGTATTCGAGGACAGCTCTGTGCCTTCTTCCTACGTGAGGTCTTAAATCCAAAGGGCAGATGCTACTCAGGGCTCAACTGATGAGTTGTGAATTTGTTACTTACCATGCATTCAGATTAATTTGTGAACCTTGTGCTGTGAATTTGTCATTTGTAGTTCTGAATCCAATTGGTTAGTATAAATGTGACTTGATTTCTAAAATGGATGCGCTGTACATATGTTGTAATGTGCAATCTCATGAGTTGATTTATGAAATGGATGTGCTGTATGTTGTGTAACATGTGGTTGGAGTTCATTTTTTAAATGTATGTCATAATAATATGCTGATGATGATGTGTACTGTCTTTTGTTTCAGAGGGCATGGCTAGCATTTCCTGAGGCTATTCAATAAATTAAAATTTAGTAAAAAATAGAAAATTAACATCACAGAAGGTTATAAGGAATAACCGTCTATGACACAGTCATCACAGACGGTTTCAAAGTGGAACCGTCTGATATGATGACCTCATCACAGACGATTCCAATTTTGGAATCGTCTGTGATGAGGTCATCATCTCAGACGGTTCCACTTTGAAATCGTGTATGTGATGAGGAGATCTTCATATACGGTTATTCCTTATAATCGTCTGAGATGATAACCTCATCACAGACGGTTTTATTTTTGAACCGTCCGAGATGATACTACATCAAAGATTTGGAACAGTCTGTGATGAGTTTTTTCAATGACGGTTGGAAAATCGTCTGTGATGACTCTTTGTCATCACTGACACTTCGATACAGATTATTCACAAAACCGTCCAGTAGTGGGCATACCCAAAGGGGTGGGCAAGGTAGGCTCTAGCCCCCTACAGTTGGCTACCCATACTAATGTTGTATCATTGTTTTCTCGTTTTATTGTGAATTGATACGATTTTTGTTGTCCTATTTGATGCTATTTTGTTGTAATTTAATATTAAAGGATGCTAGTTTGCTTTCTTTGTTAACTATCCTAAAATTCTTAAGTAGCACATCCCAAGTTGTTTGTAAGGCTTGAATATAGAAAAAATATAACGCCAATTCAAGAGATGAGGCGTATATACGGGATCTAAAAGGTGCGCAAGATTGCAATAGCCTCGCCACAAATTGCTTGTCGGTTTTTGTATTTAGTTTGGCGTAATTTATAAGATTTTAGCTGAATCAACTTATCTAAAGTTAATACTAATTCTTCGTGGTTTATTACTTAACCTACAAGCACCCTCTATATTTATGTTCTGGATTCACTCCTAGTGTGGTGGCGTTGGTACATGAGGCGGGTCTCGCCACCGGTGCCAGCAAAGAGGCTGCGGGGTTCGAGAAGGGCAGTCAGGAGTGGCTACATCGATTAAGACGTTGAGTTCAATCCAATCTGAGGAATCTGGTGTACATAGCAATGGTGAGGGAGGTGAACCAAAAATCGACTGACTTTTCAGGAAATATCAATCAAATGATAGAACTGCTTCCATAAAACATCTTACGAGTTTGCTAATTCTCAGTTATTTGAAATTTTCTTATTTCTCAGTCACCTATATTGGGTTGCATGCACCAGCTAGTTCACCCAAAAGCATATTAAGTTGTATGCACCAGCCAGTTCACCCAAAAGGTTAAGCTGATGAGGAAAGGTGGGCAATTCACTTATACTTCAACACTCCCCCTCACGTACAGACTCCCTCAGGCCTAGGACGTGGGATAGAAGTGAACTGCAATTATTATTTTTAATTGCGTCAACCGGGTCTTGAACTCGAGACTTTTTGGCTCTGATACCATATTGGGTTGGCTTTTGGGTGAACTGGCTAGTGCATGCAACTCAATAACCTAAAATTGAACAAGTCTAAGTCTAAAATTATAGTGCTAATTAATGTGCAATTTTAGTACACTCTACTTCAGTTTTTAGTTCTATTGTTTTTGTGTTGTTAGGGTTTACTTAGGTTTACTTTATTTTTATCTAGGTTAGAATTTTTTTATTTTTGTATTTTTGTAGGGGTTCACCTAGATTTACTTTATTTTTGACTAGGTTAGATTTTTTTGTTTTTTTATTTTGTGAGGTGAGGGTGAGTAAAATACATGAGCCATCGGATGCAAATCCTATAGCTCAAAAAAATAACTGTGATTGAAAAAATAAGGCTACTTATCTATAGAGGTGGGCGTCGTGCCGTGCGCCGGCGGCCGGCACGGCCCATCGTGCCGGGCCTAACCGTGCGGGCCGTGGCGGCCGTCGTCTTGCGTCTGGGCTGGCCCGCCTCGTCTTCGATGAGCCGAGCACGGCCCATTTGCGTTCGTGCACGCCGTGCGTGCGGTCCGCACCAGCCCATTTACACTATTGCGATGAGAGGAAAGGACCCGAAGTTGCTTGTAGTAGTGTGCGTATCAGATTACTACGGTATGCAATGAATGTATAGCCTAGTTGGCATTGATGTAGGAGATTATGGAAGACATCGACCGATTGCGTTACTTAACATATATATAGTCAAAAAATAAACAATCGATTAGTGCATACTAAATGGCAATACATGCACATTCGTATGCATGAGTACATTACACCATCACATGTATTGTCCTTGGCTCCCTGCATACTCTCTCTCCCCTTTTCCCTCGAGCCAGCCACGCCCACGGCCCACCTCCCTCAGTCCCTCTGCCCGGCTTCCACCTCCCCTCCGCCTTGTCTTCCCCGCTCCCGTCTCACCTCCCTACCGCCTCACCAGCGCCTCCCCTCTCCTCTCCCACCGGCACGGGTCGAGCACTCGAGCTCCCCTCCTCTACTCACCTGTCGAGGCGGACGCGATGCGGCATGGGAGGTGAGAAGCTCGGCACGTTGTCGCGGGTTCGGCCGCGTGCCGCCGCGTTGCCACGGGCCCTATTGCGTGTTGCACGGGCCGACGTGTCGTCGTCGGACGTGCCGTGCCCCGGCACGAACGGGCTCGTTCGGGCCGTGCTGGTCCGAGCACGGCCTATAATGTCGTGCCTGGCCGGTCCGCCCATCGTGCTCGATTTGCAGGCCCGGTACGGCTCGGACAACCGTGCCGAGTCGGCCAGGTCCTTTTGAAACAGTGTCGTGCCGGACTATGGGTCTTGCTGGGCCAAGCGTGCCTCGGACCGGCCCAAAATAGCCCGGCCCAGTGCCCCTCTCTACTTATCTATAGACAAACCCAACATCTTATGGCGACACCCTTCAGAAAAGTTGACCCGTGGCACGCACTCATCCTAAAACAACCAACTTTCTTGTTCCTCGCAATCTTTCCTGTTTTTTTAATGGCCATCTATAGAACAACCAACTTTCTTGTTCCGCGCAATCTTGCCCGTTTTTTTTAATGGCCATCTATAGAACTTTCTTGTTCCGCGCAGTCGTCTGATCTTTTTTTTCAATCCTAGACACTTTTTTTGACTTAGAGTATTTGCATCCAATGAGGCAATGACTACTATGCTTAACCCACTCCCTGACTACTACAAAATACAAAAAAGAATATAAATTTTTTTAACCTAGACAAAAATAAAGTAAATCTAGGTACCCTTATAAAATACAAAAACAAAAAAAATTCTAACCTAAATGAAAATAAAGCAAACCTAGGTGAATCCTATAAATACAAAAATAAATAGAACTAAGAATTGCAGTAAAGTAGTACTAAAATTGCACATTACTTAGCACTATAATTTGAGACTTGGTCTTGTACAATTTTAAGTGACGGAGTGATAAGAAATTTCAGGCAACTGAGAATTAGCTTACCTTTTTTTTTTACCATAATCACTAACAAACAAATATGCAAAGATAAGAATTGTTCACTTATTTAGCCTCTCCTTTTTTATTTGCAAAATAGCTCTATCCCAAAAAATTGCAAAACAGTCCATTTCCTAACCGCGGAAGGACTAGGGGTGACACATGCCCCTTCCGTGCCAAGGGAATACTGTAGCACCTTCCGTTGTATGCAGAGTAGAGGGGACATTTTTTCAATTTTTTGGGAGAAAACTATTTTTGCAAAAAAAAAGAAAAAAGAGGAGTGGGGGCAAATAAGTGAACAATTTTGAAGATAAAGCAGGGTAGATGAGCTGAAAGAAGAACCAGCTGGTAGCTTGCGAAGCAAATTGATCCCATGTGCGTTAGCAACAGGAAGAAATCCAAGACTACCAGTTGTTCAATCGATCTGTCTTTTGTTTTACTTTTATCAAAAGCATGAGAGGCTGATATCAATTAAAAGAAAAGGACATGGCATCCATCTATCCGTAGCCGCGACAGGATGCCGAGGGCTGCCGCTGCCGTCGATAACACTTCTCGCCTCTCGTTGCGAGGTCATCGCGTGATCGCGTCGCGTGGTGCAAGCTAGGGTTAACAAAATCGCGACGGTTTACCGGTGGGATTTAAAACAAAAGTTCAAAAAAATCAAAAAAATTATGTGATGAAAACCGTTCGAAAAACAGTTTTTGAAGAACGTTCAATTGAGCGGCTGGTTTTTCGCGAAAAACCGTGAAAATCGAGCGGTTTTTCGTCAAAAACCGCGGTTTTCGCGAATAGATTTGACCAAAATTCGATTTTTTTGAATTTACAAATCGTTCGGTTTTTCGCAATTTTCGAGCGGTTTCTCGCGAAAACCGCTACCGCCGAGTTAGCGGTTTTCGGCTTCAAAACTAAATTGTGAATCCTGTTACGATGGCCGGTGCGCCGTGACAGCCGAGGCGGCTCCTGGGTCCTGGCGATGCCTTCATTGCGTGAAGCTGTGCGCTTCTGCAGTTGTTAGAGTTGTTTTATGTGTCTCTTTCCGAGCAGTGTATATATATATCGTGGGTCAACGGGCCTTGTCTAGTACTGTCGGGACCCGAATATACAAATTCAGACCCTCTGTGTATACTGCACTAGTCCAGGATCACGCTAGTGCACACAGGTTCAACATCAGTAAATATCACAATCATACATAGCGAAAATATTATGAAAGACATCATATGATACATACTACTAGTTGAATGACCTTATGGTCCACTTACATGACTATGCCTCGCAAGGCTGAATAATATATTAAACTGCAGCGGAATGAAAACGTAGACAACCCTCAAGATACCACAGTAATCGACAAGGCTTGCGCCTAAACATTCGCCTCCTCCCGAATCTTTGCTCCAACATTGATGTAGACTCTTCAACTGGTGATGTTATTGTTGGCAAGGGTGAGTACTTAAAGCACTCAACAAGTTGTGCACAGAATGCAATTCCATGTATCTATATGCAAGGTTTATTCCAAAGGATAGGCTATCATGGCTATTTTGCAACAAAGCAGCATTTATGAATAAATACTATAAATAGATTGCAAAGATCAGAAACAAATAACAATAATAGCTAGATTCAGTATTTCTCAAGTAAACCAAGTTTCCAATCTTAAGTCAAATCCCATCTTCCATATGGCATTCTGCCATCCCAACCAAGTTGTTCATTTTAATTAAGCTAACGCTTAACTGTAATTCCCGAGCATTGCTCAATACCGCGAGCACGGCTATCCGAGTAGTTTCACACTCTGTAGAGGTTATGCACTTTACCCATACGACATGATCGTCTTTTGGTGCTATGCAATTAACACACTTCCTTTGGTGTGTCGGCGAAGAGATCATGACAAAGCCTTTACAATGCTCTGGCTTAATCCAGTACTACCCGCTAAGGTTTCAACACTGATGGGTCTGAAAACCACAACCAGGGCCCTCCTCTTGCGCCATGTGAATTACACCATAACTCGGGAACTCACACCGACCAAGATAGTACCAAAGTTAAGACATTGCAAATTAATCAGCTAGGTGGCCCATACCGCATATATGGTTGCATGATTGACTCAGGTCAAAGGCTTGCAAGGTTAAGTCCTTAAAGTGATCAGGGCAAGACATCCACATACCCTCTGCCCATTGGGCCCACCTTGGCATACTCGCCCTTGTCACTTGCCCCAATCTAAATTATTATCACCCGCTTGGTTACTAAGCACCACGTGCCATCAACAATTCAACATCATTGCGTGACATGACTCGCCACAACAACTCAATCTCATCGTGTGATTCCACATGACACACAAGTTCTTAACATTGTTCCATATTCCATTAATCAAGATTAATTATCAATGATTCTGACACATGTGATGACGTGGCATGGCTAAGCAACTAATACGGACTAATCCTCCAATGTTGATTATAATTATTAACCAACTATATTAAACCAATCTAGGGTGACAATGGATCATGGCATACAAAGACAAGGTAGGTATAGATCAATCTGGTATATTAGCTAATCCCAATCTAGTTTGAAACAATTGTATATTTGAAATATATGCAATATTGTAAAACAAACATAGCAATTTTATAAACATGGGTTCAACATGATCAAAGCACAACTTGCCTTGGAATAGGTCCTGATCTTGATCTGGAGTTTGCTCTTGAGTTGCTTGATCTTGCTCCAAAGCGTCGCACAATTCAACGGCTACGCGTACCGAAGGAGAAAAGCAAATAAATACCAAAACAGAGAACAATTGAACTCCAAAAATCAAATAAAATTCATCATTAAATAGATCTCAATTTTACAAATTTTTAGAAATTGGAATCACTCAAATCCGAGTTACGATGCAAAAGATATAGCCTTTTGAAGTTTGAAATAAATACTGAAATCAGAAAATCAGAATTAACAGATTTATTTTGAAATTGAAAATAGATTTATTGCATCATCATGACGTCACTGCCACCGGACCAATCACGAGCCGCCACGTAGCCTTGGTCCATAGACCCAGTCCACGGTTTGGATCTGGTCCACCGTGGACAGAGTCCACGGCGCCAGACATTCGCCGCCGACACGCGCCGCAACCCGATTGGTCCCTCTCTCGGCGCAAAATCTACCGCATATAACGCATCTAACGGCTACTGATCCGAGCTTACGTGGCTAAACTCGACCGCCAACCACGATCTAACGGCTAGCGCCATCGGAGAGGTTCATCGCTCACGCGGCGACGTGGCACGATCTCAACCCTTCACCGAGATCCGATGGCTCCCGGCTTCAACACGGCGATGGCGGTGCGGCGTAGCTCCACCGGACTTGGAGGCGACGACCTTGGCGATGGCGCTCCGCGACGAACGGCGACGCTGTTTCCTCGCGACCGACGCCGCCACGACACAGCGGTCTCTGATCCGGATCCCAAGCGGAAACGGCTAATCCACGATGCAAAGGCACGAACGAGGCGGCGCGCGCAACGACTCCACGGTGAGCTCCCGTGCATGATCTACGAGGGTTCTCGCGAACGACTCGATCAATCGCCGCGCACACAAAGACCATCCTCGGAAAGCCGCGCCCCGTAAATAGCCCTCAACGATCACAGACGGGCGCTAGGAATCCCAACCGACGCGGCGGCGGTGTCCTTCTCGGACACGGCGGCGGCGCCTGAGTCCCGCTCGGAGACGACACACGGGAACCGTCCACGTGGCACGATGAACGGACCGGATCCACTCGATGCGATCTAATCTGGCCCGTCGCTTGGATCAACGGCTGCGATCGGCTAGGGTTTCGCAGAGGAGGCTGGGCCACGCGGCTGTCTGGGCCGCACGACTGTGGGCCGGCCCGCTACTGTTCACCCGCTTTTAAAACGAATTTTGATTTAAAACGATTCCAGAAATTCATTTAATTAGTTTTAGGCAAATAAATTATCAGGAAAAATCCCAAAAATACTTTGAGACATTCTGGACTTAAATAAAATATTTTTGGCAAAACTTTATTTTAACTTTGCATAAATTTAAATAGATTTGAACAAAAGGTCAATATTCTTAATTTAAAATTAATTCAAATAAATCCAAAAATTCAAATAAATTCTAGAAAATCATAAATGCACTTTTAAGAAATAAAACTTAGTTAAGCCAAATTTTGGGATGTTACAAACCTCCCTCAATGTAATCTCGACCAGAGATTCGTGGCTAACTCTGAGAATAGGTTTGGAAATTCGACTTCAAATCTTCTTCACGCCCGTGTTGCTTCACTTTCAGAAAGATTGCACCACTGAACTCTGCAAAAGCGAATCGACTTGCTTCTAGTCTTGTGCTTCATAACATCCAAAATTCTGACTGGCTGCTCCTTGTAGTTCAAATCCTCATGCAGTTCAATTGCTTCTCATGGCATCTGCTCCGCTGGCACTCTTAGTCATTTCTTAAACTGTGACACATATAACACATCATGCACCTCTGCCATTGACTGCGGCAACTCCAACTGATAAGCAACCTCTCCTTGACAGCTCAAAATCTTGAACAGACCAACATATCTTGATGCCAGCTTCCCTTTATTGCGAACCCTTTTGACACCTCAAGAGGGCTAACTCGAGATACACAAATCATCGACTCGAACCTCGAATCCTCGACGACGGTTATCGGCGTAGCTCTTTTTCCTTGACCAACTACCTTCACTTCTCTCGTAATCATAGCAACTCGCTCCTCGGCTTCCTTGAGAATATCGGGTCCGATGCCATACGATCCTCGTCTCATTCCAATTCAACGGAGTACGACGAGCACGCCCATACAACGCCCACGGTGACATCTCGCAAGCTAGCTTGATAGCTATTATTGTAATCGAACTCGCGTATGGCAAACCTTTATCCCACGACGTAGCATAAGCTAGAGCACAAGCTCTCAACATATCCTCTAAAATCTGATTTACTCTTTCACCGACCATCATGTCGGGTGATATGTCAGATCAAATTCGATGAGTCCCCATTGCTTCATACAACTTGTTCCAAAATCTTGAGGTGAATTGGGTACCTCCGTCCGACACAATCTTCTTGGGCACTCCATGCAAGCATACAATCCTTGACATGTACAACTCCGCTAAACGATCTCCCGAATAAGTGGTTTTTACTGGGATAAAATGGGCGACCTTGGTTAGACGATCCACAATAACCCAAATGGAATCAGAACCCTCCGAGTCTTAGGTAAACCGGTGATAAAGTCCATTCCGATTTCCTCCCACTTCCATTCCGAATTTTCAACTACCGCAATAAACCAATGGTCTTTGATGCATGGCTTTACTCGACATACGTCGCATAAAGCAACATGCTCAGCTACTTCACGCTTCATGTTAGACCACCAAAATCTCTCTTTCAAATCCTGGTACATCTTAGCACTTTCTGGATGAATTGAGTACTTGGAATCGTGAGCTTCCTTAAGAATCAATTGTTTTAATCTCTTTCTTATTCAATACATAGCTTTGACCTTTAAACTGTGGTTCCTTGGTTATCCTCGTAAAATCCTCAGCTAAGCCTTCATCCTTCTGACCCACTTCGATCTGATCTTCAAGCATTGGCTTAACTTTCAAAGCAGCTATAAATCCTTGTGAAACCACTTCTAATTTCAACTTTTGAAACTCTTTGCACAATTTCTATTGATTACTTGATATTGGTGTATTGGTACTATGGCCTTTACGACTTAAGATATCGGATACCATATTAGCCTTACCAGGATGGTAACAGATCCCAGCCTTATAATACTTAATCACTCCAACCATCCTCTTCGCTTTATATCAAGGTCCGCCTTCAACTCTTATGGTCCGTATCTATCCCCAATAATATAGTGACGCAATGACTTCAAAGCATGCACTACGGTAGCAATTTCCAATTCATGCGTAGATAATTCACTTCATGCGGTCTTAACTGTCTCGACGCATAAGCAACGACTTTGCCTTCTTGCATTTAACACGTATCCCAAGCCTTGCTTTGAAGCATCGCAATAAATATCAAATCCATTCTGCACATCTGGCAACACTAACACGGGGGACGTCGTCAAACGTTTCCTTAATCACGTAAAACTCTTTTGCATCGCGCGCCCATGCAAACTTCTTCTCCTAATTGCCTAAGCGGTCTCGGTTGCTCCCACGTAACATCGCTTTTGGTTGGATCCACGATAACTCCTTTGGCAGTCATCTCATGACAAGAAATTCAACTTTCTCCTTCCAAAAGTCACATTTGCTAAACTTAGCATACAACCATTAGTCTAGCAACCTTTCCAAAACTAATCCCAACTTGTTCCGCATACTTTCCTTTTGACTTGAAGTAAACAAAACATCCCACTTATACACCATAACAACTTGACCAAATTTCCCATGGAACTCCATTTGTCATGTTCATAAATTCAGTAATGGCTTTGATCGTTGTAGCGCATAATAATCAGTAACCTCATACCGTCCATACTGCGTGAGAAAACTCGACCTAAGAACATTCTCTCGCATGTGTTCAACTAATGATAACTCGATCAAGATCTATTCTTGAGGACACTCCAGCTCCTTTTTAACTGATCAAACAAATTACGATCCTGGGCAGCGAATACTTACCCTTTTAATCATCACTTCATTAAATGCTCGACGGTCGATACACCTCCCTAAGCTCCCATTTTTAAATAGAACAGGCGCTTCCTATGGTGACAAATCGGTTCTAGCGAACCACCTTTCTAGCAACTCTTCGGTCTGCTTCTTCATCTCAACTAGCTCATCAATAGGCATTCGATGAGGTCTCTTTACTTTTGGCGTTGTACCGGGGACTAACTCCATCACACACTTGATCTCTCGATCTGGTGGGATTCTTCAGAAACACATCTTGATACTCTCTAACAACTGATACCCCTTCAAAGCTGACAACTTCCACACTATTGACCTTCAGCTGGCCAACATGAACCGTAGTCATTTGAAATTCCATTTTCCCGCTTTCAGGGCTTTTAGCTGACCCACTTCTTTAACCAAACTCCAGGACAGCCTTATGTCCGGACGACCAATTCATTTCAAGAGTAGCATCTCGGGTTTGATATCCAATATCGCTCACTAAAAACTTTTGTCCAGCTTAACTCCATCACATTCTAGGTTAGATCAAGCAATAGCGTACTTTCTGACCATGATAATTCCTCGAGCTGACAATCTTTACAAACACCACTGAACTGATCATCGTTGCACACGCAACATCTTCAGGTGAACCGTCAACATAGGGGAATACTCAGAAACATCCTTTATCATTAATGCTTTTATTCCAACACTTCACATATCAACCTCTCAACCATCTTTACTTTATTTATTTAGGCACGAAAATCTTTACATGGAATTCATCTCTAGTCACTTTTCTTTTACAAACGAGGGTATGACACTTGCATAGGCTAAAATCATCGATCTAAACTTCCTCGATTGGCATTGGCGCCAAGTTTTGATCGGGACAAAATTGAGGTTGACTTGCACCGCATGTTTACTTTCTTCTCGAGGGCAACTATTGGCAAAGTGCCCGAGCTTGTTACAGTATAGCAAAGCTTAGGGCCACCTTTCTTCCTGAGCATTCATCGACTGTAGCGGTGTCTTTATTCGCACGCCTCTTCTTCAATTGATTCTTTGCACAAACCTCTCTTGCAACCTTATTGCTCTCGCTTGGCGTTATGAACTTGACGAGGTAACTTCCTAAGGACCGCGTCAGAGGAGACTCTAGATTCTTTCGCGGGCATTTCTTAACAAAATAGCCTTCCTCATGACAGCTTATAACACACCCGTGTTCGGCCATGTTGTGCAACACAGTACATTGTTGTCTTCTTGTTGCGTCGAATCTGGTTGCTTCATAGGGCATTCACTAGCCCAATGGCCTTCTTCATCGCACAGAAACATGGCTGTTGGTGACTGCCAATTACTTCTTTCTTGATGAGGGTCAACAGGATTAAGGTATTGTGTCCTTAGCTCTTCGAGTGGCACCACTTTTGCAACTAACGCCCGCCTCTTCTTGACGACTCTCGAGCAACTACGGCTCAAGATTCTTTTCGCGATCTTTGAATTACAGCAGTAACTATTGGATCCAGAGGACATTGAGCCGACCATGATCTCGGCCTTCACAAAGGTAACATGTGATGTCACTCATAGGACATTCTCCCAGAGAATGACTTCCTTCACATCTGGAGCAATTAATCACATGCTCGCTGCTGGTATGTCCTATTTCTCCACAACGAATGCATGCACGATCCTCTGACTTGTTTGGTTGATGAAGACTTTAGAGAGCAACGCTTAAATGTTGAACAAGGTGCAGGGATAGTATTCTGATCCGTATTTACCGTGACCATACTATCTCCAGGTGGGGCAAAGAGATTACAAAAAACAACAACAAATTCATTCCAAGTGATATTCCACGGGCTTCATGAATAGCACAATATTTCTTCCACCATTCAAAGAATGATTCCTCAGAATCGATAAGAAGCATACAGACTTTCTCATCGCTTTCACATCGAGCAATGAGCAGCTTCCTCTCAATGGTCTTGAGCCAATCATCCGCTTTCGATGGTAACTCATTTCGAAAACGCCGCGGACGAGTCCTTATGAATTCGATAACCTTAAGTAGGAACGAAATCATTGGTAGCGCTTGGGACACTTGGTTGACATTAGCTGGGTCACCATATTCGTGATCCGCTTCATCATTGCATGCATCAACCGAGTCCGAGCATCAAGAACTCTCTCAAACTCGTGATATCCATCTCAGCATCGACGGTTGAAGAACTAATCCACTATTGAGATTCTCCTTGGATTGATTTTCGCCATCGATTATGTTGTTTCCGCGAATCAACCTCTCGCTTGATTGCTTCACTTGGAATAGGGAAGAGGAAAATCGCATAGGTAAGAAGCAGAATCCTAAAGTGGGAGATAGGTTTAACCCAATAACTTAAGCAAACAATATTAATAACTTGGTATGGTTGCTTGTATAAGCCTAAAAGCTCGCAACACATACCGCACACTCAAAGAATCAAGGAAGAACCAATTCAACCTATACACACAAAACTACCGCCTACAAGGGTAACACTTCTATCTTAAGCTAACGCGACTCCACACATGAGTCTCAACTGCTACTCAAGCATAGGTCTTTAACTTCGAACACTTCACCGATCTACTCCTTCCTTGAGCTCGATGATTCCCTCCTTCTTGATCTTCGTGGTTGACAAATGTAACACTTGATACTTTCTTCTATGATGTGGCACGCCAACTACCAAGACAACTCGAGATAAGGTTTTTAACTCGATCCAAAGAAGGAGAGAGAAAGAAATTCAGCAGGGAAAAGAGAGAAATTTTGACGAGGAAAGGAATAGAAGAATAAGATAAGTTAAGAACATATTATTCTTCCAAGTTAATTCTTTTCTTTAGAAAATAATTTTGAAGTTCCTATAGAGACGACTCAGACTATCTAGGGTCAGCCTACAACAAGATGGCTCGATACCACTGCCGGGACCCGAATATGCAAATCCGCACTCTCTGTATATATCTTGCACTAGTCCAGATCACGCTAGTGCACACAGTTCAACATCGTAAATATCACAATCATACATAGCGGAAATATTATGAAAGACATCATATGATACATACTACTAGTTGAATGACCTTATGGTCCACTTACATGACTATGCCTCGCAAGGTCAATAATATATTAAACTGCAATGAATGAAAACGTAGACAACCCCTCAAGATACCACAGAAATCGACAAGGCTTGCGCCTAAACATTCGCTCTCCTCGAATCTTTGCTCCAAAGATTGATGTAGACTCTTCAACCGTGATGTTATTGTTGGCAAGGGTGAGTACTTAAAGCACTCAACAAGTTGTGCATGTAATGCAATTCCATGTATCTATATGCAAGGTTTATTCCAAAGGATAGGCTATCATGGCTATTTTGCAACAAAGCAAAGATTTATGAATAAATACTATAAATAGATTGCAAAGATCAGAAACAAATAACAATAATAGCTAGATTCAGATTTCTCAAGTAAACCAAGTTTCCAATCTTAAGTCAAATCCCAACTTCCATATGGCATTCTGCCATCCCAACCAAGTTGTTCATTTTAATTAAGCTAACGCTTAACTGTAATTCCCGAGCATTGCTCAATACCGCGAGCACGGCTATCCGAGTAGTTTCACACTCTGTAGAGGTTATGCACTTTACCCACACGACATGATCGTCTTTTGGTGCCATGCAATTAACACACTTCCTTTGGTGTGTCGGCGAAGAGATCATGACAAAGCCTTTACAATGCTCGGCTTAATCCAAGATTACCCGCTAAGGTTTCAACACCGATGGGTCCGAAAACCACAACCAGGCCTCCTCTTGCGCCATGTGAATTACACCATAACTCGGAACTCACACCGACCAAGATAGTACCAAAGTTAAGACATTGCAAATTAATCACTAGGTCGCCCATACCGCATATATGGTTGCATGATTGACTCAGTCAAAGGCTTGCAAGGTTAAGTCCTTAAAGTGATCAGGCAAGACATCCACATACCCTCTCGCCCATTGGGCCCACCTTGGCATACTCGCCTTGTCACTTGCCCCAATCTAAATTATTATCACCCGCTTGGTTACTAAGCACCACGTGCCATCAACAATTCAACATCATTGCGTGACATGACTCGCCACAACAACTCAATCTCATCGTGTGATTCCACATGACACACAAGTTCTTAACATTGTTCCATATTCCATTAATCAAGATTAATTATCAATGATTCGACACATGTGATGACGTGGCATGGCTAAGCAACTAATACTGACTAATCCTCCAATGTTGATTATAATTATTAACCAACTATATTAAACCAATCTAGGGTGACAATGGATCATGGCATACAAAGACAAGGTAGGTATAGATCAATCTGTATATTAGCTAATCCCAATCTAGTTTGAAACAATTGTATATTTGAAATATATGCAATATTGTAAAACAAACATAGCAATTTTATAAACATGGGTTCAACATGATCAAAGCACAACTTGCCTTGGAATAGGTCCTGATCTTGATCTGAGTTTGCTCTTGAGTTGCTTGATCTTGCTCCAAAGCGTCAGACAATTCAACGGCTACTGCATCAAGGAGAAAAGCAAATAAATACCAAAATAGAGAATAATTGAACTCCAAAATCAAATAAAATTCATCATTAAATAGATCTCAATTTTACAAATTTTTAGAAATTGAAATCACTCAAACCGAAAGTTACGATGCAAAAGATATAGCCTTTTGAAGTTTGAAATAAATATCAAATCGTAAAATCGAAATTAATGATTTATTTTGAAATTGAAAATAGATTTATTGCATCATCATGACGTCACTGCCACCGACCAATCACGAGCCGCCACGTTGCCTTGGTCCATAGACCCACCCACGGTTTGATTCGTCCACCGTGGGACGAGTCCACGGCGCCTCGCAGACACGCGCCGACACGCGCCGCAACCCGATTGGTCCTCTTCGCGCGCAAAATCTACCGCATATAACGATCTAACGGCTACAGATCCGAGCTTACGTGGCTAAACTCGACCGCCAACCCCGATCTAACGGCTAGCGCTTACGGAGAGGTTCACTGCTCACGCGGCGACGTGGCACGATCTCAACCCTTCACCGAGATCCGATGGCTCCGGCTTCAACACGGCGATGGCGGTGCGGCAACAGAGCTCCACCGGACTTGGAGGCGACGACCTTGGCGATGGCGCCCGGCGACGAACGGCGACGCTGCTTCTCGCGACCGACGCGCCACGACACAAGCCGGTCTCGGATCCGGATCCCAAGCAATGAAACGGCTAATCCACGACGCAAAGGCACGAACGAAGCGGCGGCGCGCAACGACCCACGGTGAGCTCCTGTGCATGATCTACGAGGTTCTCACGAACGACCCGATCAATCGCCGCGCACACAAAGACCATCCTGAAAGCCGCGCCCCAGAATAGCCCTCGACGATCGCAGACGGCGCTAGGAATCCCAACCGACGCGGCGGTGTCCTTCTTCGACACGGCGGCGCGCCGAGTCCCGCCGGAGACGACACACGGAACCGCCCACGTGGCACGATGAACGGACCGGATCCACTCGATGCGATCTAATCGCCCGCCGCTTGATCAACGGCCGCGATCGGCTAGGGTTTCGCAGAGGAGGTCGGGCCACGTGGTCGTCTCGGGCCGCACGATCAGGGCCGCCCGCATCGCTCACCCGCTTTTAAAACGAATTTTGATTTAAAACGATTCCGTAAATTCATTTAATTAGTTTTAGGCAAATAAATTATCGTGAAAAATCCAAAAATACTTTGAGACATTCTGGACTTAAATAAAATATTTTTGGCAAAACTTTATTTTAACTTTGCATAAATTTAAATAGATTTGAACAAAAGGTCAATATTCTTAATTTAAAATTAATTCAAATAAATCCAGAAAAATTCAAATAAATTCTAGAAAATCATAAATGCACTTTTAAGAAATAAAAACTTAGTTAAGCCAAATTTTGGGATGTTACAAGTACTGGCTCTACCTTCCTTTGACCTTTGATTATTTGTTTCCCCAACTTCACTTTCCCAGAACTAGCTCTACCATAGTACCATCTCACAAGGAGTTATTTGTTGTACATCAATCTTCAGCCAGTTGAGAGCACATTACGTAGAATTGCGTATGTAGCCGTATTGTTTTTTTCTCCAAGAAACCACACAACATATGCGTGTCTTTGTATTAAAAGAGAAGAAGAATAACGAGGCAAATAATAAAGAACAATAGGAAAAAAATAAAAGGTAACCTTAACGAATAATAGTTATAACCTATCAGCTGAATTCGATATGAATTAACAACACTGCCAATTACATTAAAAAACAATTTTTTTCCACCTATCACAAGATGTAGCCCATAGGCCATATCCTTGCTGCACTGATGATGGAAGCTGGCTGGATGTTCTCTCGACAATTGGTGCACAACGTGCAAAATTAGGGGTTAATTGGTCAAGCTCGGTAGCCGTTTGCTAGGGTTTAAGTAGAGGAGTGGTTGTTGGCTCCGGACAGGAGGAGATCATGAGAAGTTTTCTCTCGGAGCTTATTTTTGTCCTCTTGTTGGATCTTAAACTGCAAAAGAAACCCTGTAATTTAAGAAGTTTTTCAAAATATCCTTAATGCTATGTTTGGTTCAGGGTTAAGAGGTGAGTTGAACGTTTAATCTGCCAAACACCTGAGGATTAATTTAAGCCGATTAAAGTCTTTTAACCTTCAGGATAATGTTAACTAAACAAACCCACCACAACTACCATTCCTGAGTTTTGTTTTGTCCTGCCAAACACAAAAGAAGAGTTCAGCAAGACGGTGTATAAAAAACATGGGCGGCTAAACTTCTTTAACTTTGGCCACTAATATATACTAGGTTGTTTATATTGGCTATGCAGAGATGATATCATTATATTTGTCATGAAAATTTTATAGTACTCCCTCCATTTCATAGTAGTACTTATCCAAACCCAGCATGCACAAATAGCAGGATGGTGACTGACACATGTCAAAGTCGCAACAACGGGTAGGGAAGGACCAAGAGCGTAAAATATCGTCAACTACGGCAAAGAGACACCATCCAACTGGACCGACCACGGCAAATCCAAAAACGAAGCAATCAGTTGGCTGACGTGAATTACTGGGTAGTCTAACGCCCTACGCTGCGTTGGATGGAAATACGCAGCGAAAAGCGTGGCAAGAAATAGTATCTTATACAGTTAATTTTATATAAGACAATTATAGAATCCGTTTAGAAGGCAGCATCACAGCATGCATATGCAGGGAATAGGTGTAGTTTATTATCAACAAACAGTTATTTATGTAAAGAGGTTTTTCAATATGCAGATGTTTTTTCATTCAAAAATAATGCACAGATAGTTCCTAAGACTTTTATGTTGTAGCTATATATAGACTACGGACACAATAATCTGATCTAACAATCGAAAACAGAAAGTTACTGCTTCATGGGGCGTGGGTAAATCATCTGAAGTGTCACGTGCAAATTCAATTGAGAACAACTGAACATGCGGAACATCTGAAAGTGTCAACGGCCCAGTACTCTGAATGTTAACAGGCAATCTCATCGAATCCCCTGGCATTGCATTTCAATACCATACAGTTATTTAGGTAATGTTATCGTAAAAAAGAAATAGATTACATAAGCACAAATGATGGCGGAAGCTATCTAGATGAAGTTTTCATCATCTAAGAACAAAGGTACAGGAAAAGTATACATCATAACAATTAATTAGCATTCGCTGTGAACCAAGTTTAATAAGTATAAATGATAAACTAAGACACTATATAAGTAATCCCAATTTCTATTCTAGCATGAGATAGGTTTTGTACATTTTGCGCAGTAAGGTTACTAAGGAATATCAATTTACGCTGGCAAAGCATACAAAACTCAAGGTGCAGTGATGCCTTTGATCTGTTTATGTACAAAACTACCTCTATAAACTATAATATAGATCATAGTGTACGAAAATACATAAAATGTGTAGCTAATCACAATATAAATTCAGGAAAGCTTGACGACTACCGACGATCTAACAGAAATAATATTCAGTAGAACAATGTTAGGAAGTTATATAAGCTGTGATACACTATATTTATGACATCAAATACAGTATAAGATTGGGTCAAATGTGTGTCCAATCTGAATACCTTTACCAACAAGAACTCATATATCTTGATCATTCGAACAAACTCTAGTGTAAACTATCTGTGAAGTCTTGAAAGAAAACATTGAAATCCATACCTCACCAGGAGTGACAGTGATGGTATGCAAACGAAATTCACACCAGCAGAGCATGCTACCATATCACTTGGCAGCAGAAGCTGTGGTTAACAAACTGGCAGTTGAATTTTAGTTACTCATTCACACAACTGCAGCAGTTCGCACTATTTCCATAACACGGCAATAACCAAGAAAGAAAGGAAGGAAGAATCCAGACACTACCTCTCAATTCCTGCAGGCTAGGAATTCATGTTGATGGTCTCCTCTTCTGGGATTGGTAGGATCGGTGTCCTCTTATGGGAAATCGACATCATCAAAGCCGATTTTGGTCGCCTCTTGTGAAACTGACATAATCGATAACATGAAGGACCATGGAGGTCTATCCATGTTTGTGATGAGTATTTGACTTTATTTGAGCAAGGTGTGCTCAAGTTTGAGTTTGATTTGATTGTTTTTCGAGCTAGAGCAATTTGAGTTATCGGTTGGAGACTACCGTCCGACCCCGAGTGGTCGGGTCGTCCGACCTCGAGTGGTCGGGCTTTGGCTGGTTCGAGATCACCGTCCGGCCCCGAGTGGTCGGGTCGTCCGACCCGAGTGGTCGGGCTTTGGTAGGTGCAGATCGGTCGTCCGACCCCGAGTGGTCGGGTCGTCCGACCCGAGTGGTCGGGGCTTTAGCCGTGTTGCGGCATCACCGCCCGACCCGAGTGGTTGGGTCGTCCGACCGAGTGGTCAGTCTTTGGTTGGTCGGAGACCAGCTTGTCCACCCAGAGAGATGGTCAGGGTGGCTGGTCGGAGATCACCGTCCCGACCGAGTGGTCGCCTTCTCTCACTGGTCGGAGACCGCCGCCGACCTCGAGTGGTCGGAATGGAGACTAGTGGTCGACCTCGAGTGGTCGGGATGGAGACCAAAGTGGTCGACCATGGTTGGTCGGGATGGAGACCAAGGGTCGACGACGGTGATCGGGGTTATGTTGGTCGCAGAGTGTATATCCGTCTGCTGAGATGGATATGTGTTGTTGGACATTGCTATGTGATGTGGTTTCCTTGTCTATGATGGTTGCAGGACTTTGGAGATAGGTCATGGTGAGGCGAAGGGGATCAGGACTAGGCTGGCAGAGCTGAGGTCCAGATGATCAAGGTATCGCCAAAGATGACTGAGGCCAGGGAGTAGCTGCAAGTCGAGAAGACAAAGGAATGGATGAGATGCTAACTTGGAGCTGCTCTGATCAAGGAAGACTGTTGGATCGCGGTCAGGAAGATAGAGTAGCGGGTCAAGTTAGTGTGAGTTGAAAAGCGTGCAAAACCCGTTGGGTTGTTGGGTTTCGGGTGAGCCCATGCATAGCTTTGTGAGTGGGTAAAATCTCAGCCCTTGATGGAGTGCTCTAGGGTTTAGAGGCTCATCCAAGGGTGGTAGGTGTTCCAAGCCCGCTATGAATAGACAGGAGAGGGGTGTCTCCTTGGGGTGAGCAGTGAGGAAAGTGTACGTGAGTAGTTGAGAGTTGTTGAGAGTGACAATGTAAGGATCGAATCCTCGCTCTTGGATGTTGGCTTAGGATTGAAGCAGACATCCAAAGGTGGGAATTGATCCTGTGTCACTATAAATAGAGGGGTAGGGGCAGCCTCCTTTCTTTGAAGGTTCCGAGGTTTTGTCGCTCATTTGAGCTTTGCCCACTTTGTTGTGAGGCTTTGTAAACCTCCTTCTAGAAATGAAATGTTCTTCATTTATATTCTTGTTTCATTTCTCTTACGTATTTACATTACGCACTTGAATTTGCATTTATAAATTCTCATTTACCTACTTGCATTTACTTTACGTAATTTGGATTTGCCTCATCTCCTTCTACATGCTATTGAGTCTTTGTTGAAATTCATGATTGATGAACTCTTCTCTGGATTCGGTGCTTTCAATCTTTTAGGCAATCCTTACGCTCTTGTTGCAAGTTGTAAATCATGTGTGTTCTTAAAGTGCGTAAACGTGTGACTTGCGCTATTTAGTCTTGATTGGCTTCGTTCTTGTTGCCAAGGATGAAAGATTGCCGGATGAATCTCCTATAGATCATATCCCAATCATCTAGACAATCTGCAACCTCTTCTTTTCGCTTTGCAAGAAACCAATTTCGTGCCTAGTTTTCGATGGTGTTTCTATTTGTTTGAAGGGTTGTTTCTTCGTGTACTTACTTGCTGTGATTTGTGGAGAGTCATCCAAGGATATTCGACCATCAACTCCCACCACAAGTTACGGTGAAGTCTGTGTTCATGACTCGCTTTTGGTGTGGCATTTGTTAAACCGAAAAGGACGAACCTTGGTTTTAATTCCTTCGATTGATGATTGAAATAGGTTCCGACATCCTTTGGGAGGTGCACACCATTTCTCACCGCTTTTGGATCACCATCAAAAGTTACATCGATTGCTTGTGAGATCGGGCCGATTTTACTATTCACCCTAGTACTGTTCATCCGACCTCCGCAGGTCGGGCGTACTGTTAACCCGAGCACTGTTCATCTGACCACTTCAGGTCGGGAGTATCGCTCATCCGACCACTTCGTGTCGGAGTACTGCTCATCCGACCAAAGGCCGGTCGGGGTACTGCTCATCCGAACACTATTCATTCTCGAGTAATCGCTTATCCGACCTCTGCTGGTCTGAGGTACTGCTCATCCGACTGTAAATACCCACCAAAGGCAATTTTTTCTCGGTTTTTTGGTGGTTTGAATTCTAGGGAGAGTTTATTCGAAATTTTATTTGGCTCCTATTCACCCCTCTAGTCGCTTTTTCGATCTTTCAATTGGTATCGAGCCATTCTCGCTCTTTCTAGATCTTGACCGGTCTCAAGAGCCATGGCGATGGACAAGTATTCCACCAAGCCTCCCATTTTGCTGAAGTTGATTTTTCGTTTTGGAAATCACGGATGGAGTCATACATCACTGCCTGTGGCTTCCTAATATGGCAGAAGGTGAAACTCCCGTATGAGATTCCTGCTGATGAAAACGTCACGGCCGGAAATATGGCTGATGTTGAGGCGAACGCTAAAGCAAGGAACATCCTCATACAGGGTCTTAGCCGCAGTGAGTATGATAGGATTTCTCACCTTCGTTCTGCTCATGAGATTTGGGTGACCTCGATGCTTACCATGAGGGCACTACCCAAATCAAGACGGTTCGACAGATTCAATTCAAGCGTGAGTTCAACAAGTTTGAACAAAGACGGTGAGTGAGTCTTGAACGAGTGCTTTGGTCGGTTTACGAAGATTTTGAGCGACCTCCGAGCAATCGGTTGCATATACCCCGACTGGATAATGCTCGACATTTCTTGACCGCACTTGATCTTCGTGTTTGGGAAATAAAAGTAACCACCATCAAGGACACCACCGACTGGCGACCTTGACTCTTGACGGCTTTATTCCCGCCTCAAGACTCATGAGATCGATGTCGTCTCGCGAAGACGAAGTCTCACCGATGGCTTTGGTCACCGATCCCATTGGATCCTCTCTTCTCGATTCTTCGCTGGTTTCTCTCTCCGCCTTTGCGAGCTAAGCGATGACCAATCGGAAAAATTTCGAAAAATAAGCTTGCTCTTCTTGCTCGCAAATTTTCATATGCATACAAGAGAGTGAGAGAGAGAAGAGAGGTAGGATGATCACTGCTTTGAGTGTGGTGGCCCCAACCACATTCGAGCAAACCGTCCCAAGCCGAGAAGGGCAAAACGAACAAGGCGGTTCGGGCAAGAACGACTACACCGACAAGAACCGCAACAAGAAGGCCCTAGCTCGTGAGCCGCGAAGAAGAAGTACCGCAACTTTGCCAAGAACAAGAAGCTTTTTCACCGGTCCTCGCCAGACCGACGATATCGAGCTCTCGACACGAGAACTGGAGTGATGCAAGCGAGGACAATCCGCAAGAGAAGGTAAAGGGCAACGATGACTTCTCCTAAGATGTGCTTCATGGCGCGCCATTGAAGTAAGCGACTCGAAATGACAAATGACTTCTGGACGAGGTACCCACCTACGACAAATTAAATGCTGCCTTCTGTAAACTAGGCAAGTTTCATGCTAAAGCTAGGTCGAGGTGTTCTGAGTTAGAAAAGGAAGTAGGTACCTTGACTCGGGAGTTAGCTTCACTTAGATCTTCTCCCTCCCGAGTCACTGATGACTGTACTTTGTGTGATGCTTTGCTTGTGGAGTTAGAGAACCTAAGGACTATGCATGATAGTGTGTTGTATGAACTAGATAGTCTTAGGTTGAAGAATGCTAGCAATGAATCTGTTGATACTCATTCTCAGATGCTAGTTTTCTTCCTGCTCACTCTACTCCTTCTTGTGCTAATTGCCCTAAATTGCTTGCCGAAATTGATGCCATGAGCGATCACCTTAGGAAGCTTTCTTCTAGAAACGATGAACTTGAAATGCATGCTTCTAAGGAACCAACACCATGTGAGGGTCAGAGGCAACTAAAACTTGACAATGAATCCTTAAATGTCAAGTGTGCTAAACTTGCTAAGGACTTACTAGATAAGTCACAAGAAAGTTGCTTGCGATGTTCTGTGATTGAGGGGGACTTAGATAAAATCCATGTCGAACTTAGGAAGAAATTAGAAGACCAAGCCAATAGAATTAGAAATGCGTCTTGCGTTTCTTGTGAGGCCCTAAAGATTGAGGCAGCCGTGCTGAGGGAGAAAAATGTACGTGTTGAGAAAGCTCATCTTTCTGGTTCTTCTTCTTCTTCTTCTCCCTGTTCTTCTTGTGCTTCTTTCTTTCGAGATTGCCAGTATCTTATGAGCACTCTCGAGAAGTTTGTTGGAGGCAAGAAGAAGCTCAATCTTATTCTAGACCAATCCAAGATTAGTAGGTTCAATCAAGGTCTAGGATTTGATCCCTTGGAGCACGCTCGAGCGCATCCTCCCACCATTGTGCGCGGCTCCAAGAGTGGTGAGATTGTGGTAGCTCCCAGAGTGAGCACCACCAAGTTTAGGTCTGCTGGGGTTGTCCATAGGACTTCGACCGTAAGGGTGTTACTCTGCTGCTTGCGCTCTAGCAAGGCGAATACACATGCACCTTCTTTAAGAAGGATGGTCACCTAGTAGATTTACGCTCAAAGGGCCAAGATCACTTGGCGTGAGCGTGTTGCTGCTCTTAGGGGTATTCAGGGTCATCTCCAGACTTTGAGTGCTCCTAAGGTACACACTGCTTCTAGAAAGGTTAGAGAGTCGCCTGTTTTTGGGCAGCGTCCAGGACTCGGTTTTCATGCTGGTTCTTCGAGTTTTAGTCTTGGATCTGTTCAGAGTCGATTTTTCCGCCGTCCTCTTGATATTCCTCATTTTTCTCATCGAGGTAGATATCAGCGGCGCGAGGCATTTTCTGGTAGGAGTTTTAGGCAGCTTCACTGGGGTGGTTCGGCTTTTGCACCACTGGCAGCCAACCTGGCTTCAGCCCCTGATCGCTCTACTAGAGGTGGTACTGATCTTGTTAGGGTTAAACGTCAGAGAGACACTCGAGTCCAGTCTTCTTCAGTGACTGGTACTTTGAGGCGTCGAGTGGTTTAGTATTGGGTCCCCAAGTCTTCACTCTATCCTAGTACTGAGTCATCTTTCCTCTTGTGTCAATTCCTTGTGTCATGTCTATGCAATGATGCTTTTAAGTGCCTTTTGCCTTTTTCATGGCATGAGTCGCTTGAGGTTAGCTTGAGGATGTGATCACTGCCTAGTGGAGTGGATTTGGATCATCTTGTGGACTTATCCTTTCTTAGTTCGATTCTTAGTCCATGAGTTGTCCTGAGGCATCATCTTCGCCGTGCATAAGTAGTGGACCTCGCTTTTTCCGAGTTGTCGCTTTGTCGCTTTCAATGTTGGCACTGATGTTGTCCGACCCCGAGTGGTCGGGTCGTCCGACCCGAGTGGTCGGGCTTTGGTTGAGTTAGGCATCACCGTCCGACTCGAGTGGTTGGGTCGCTCGACTCGGAGTGGTCGAGTCTTTGGTTGGTCGGAGACCAGCTTGTCCGACCCGCAGAGGTTCGGGCTATGGCCGGTCGGAGACCGCCTTCCGACCGAGTGGTCGTCTCTCGCCGGCTCGGAGACTACCGCCGACCGAGTGGTCGGAATGGAGACTAGTGGTCGACCTCGAGTGGTCGGGATGGAGACCAGTGGTCGACCACGGTGGTCGAGGTTATGTTGGTCGTGTAGTGTATATCATCATGCTGCTGAGATGGATATGTGTTGTTGGACATTGCTATGTGATGTGGTTTCCTTGTCTATGATGGTTGCGTGACTTTGGAGCTAGGTCATGGTGAGGCGAAGGATCTGTGGACTAGGCCGGGAGAGCCGAGGTCTAGATGATCAAGGTGTCTCCAAAGATGACTGAGGCTAGGGAGTAGCTGCAAGTCGAGAAGACAAAGGAATGGATGAGATGCTAACTTGAGCCGCTCGATCAAGGAGGACCGTTGGATCGCGGTCGTGAAGATAGAGAAGCGTCAAGTTAGTGTGAGTTGAAAAGCTGCAAACCCGCTGGGTTGTTGGGTTTCGGGTGAGCCCATGCATAGCTTTGTGAGTGGGTAAAATCTCAGCCCTTGATGGAGTGCTCTAGGGTTTAGAGGCTCATCCAAGGGTGGTAGGTGTTCCAAGCCTGCTATGAATAGACTGGGAGAGGGGTGTCTCCTTAGGGGTGAGCAGGTGAGGAAAGTGTACGTGAGTAGTTGAGAGTAGTTGAGAGTTGTTGAGAGTGACAGTGTAAAGATCAAATCCTGGCTCTTGGATGTTGGCTTAGGATTGAATCAGACATCCAAAGGTGGGAATTGATCCTGTGTCACTATAAATAGAGGGGTAGGGCAGCTTCCCTCTTTGAAGGTTCCGAGGTTTTGTCATCATTTGAGCTTTGCCCACTTTGTTGTGAGGCTTTGTAAACCTCCCTTCCAGAAATGAAATGTTCTTCATTTATATTCTTGTTTCATTTCTCTTACGTATTTACATTACGCACTTGAATTCTGTTATCTAAATTCCGCATTTACCTACTTGCGATTTACTTTACGTAATTTGGATTTGCCTCATCTCTTTCTACATGCTATTGAGTCTTTGTTGAAATTCATGATTGATGAACTATTTTCTGGATTCGGTGCTTTCAATCTTTTAGGCAATCCTTACGTTCTTGTTGCAAGTTGTAAATCTGTGTGTTCTTAAAGTGCGTAAACGTGTGACTTGTAGTTATTTAGTCTTGATTGGCTTCTGGTTCTTGTTGCCAAGGATGAAAGATTGCTGGATGAATCTCCTATAGATCATATCCCAATCATCTAGACAATCTACAACCTATTCTATTCAGTTTTGCAAGAAACCAATTTCTGTGCCTAGTTTTCAGATGGTGTTTCTATTTGTTTGAAGGGTTGTTTCTTCGTGTACTTGCTGTGATTTGTGGAGAGTCATCCAAGGATATTCTGACCATCAACTCCCACCAGCAAGTTACGGGTGAAGTCTGTGTTCATGACTCTGTTTTTGGTGTGGCATTTGTTAAACTGAAAAGGACGGAACCTTGGTTTTAATTCCTTCGATTGATGATTAAAATAGATTTCTGACATCCTTTGGGAGGTGCACACCATTTCTCACTGTTTTTGGATCAGCCGATCAAAAGTTACATCGATTTCTGTTTGTGAGATCGGGCCAATTTTACTATGCACCTGGCATCGCTCATCCGACCCGCAGTCGCGCATCGTTCATCCGTCGGGTGTACTGCTCACCCGAGCACAATTCACCTGCATCGCTCATCCGACCACTTCAGTCGGGAGTATTGCTCATCCGACCGCTGGCCGGTCGGGGTATCGCTCACCCAACACTATTCATTCCGAGTAATCGCTCATCCGATCTGTGTAGGTCGGGGTACTGCTCATCCGACTGTAAATACCCGACCAAAGGCAATTTCTTTCTCGGTTTTTTGGTGGTTTGAATTCTAGGGGAGAGTTTATTCAAAATTTTATTTGGCTCCTATTCACCCCCCTCTAGTCGCCTTTTTCGATCTTTCATAACAAAAATTAAGAATCACAAGAGCAATCAACTCGAGAGCACCTGCTACTCACTGGGCACCCCAATCCAGAACCGCACATCACCCCAATCCAGAACCAGTCGTGCAGCTCCCACTCTGCATCCCAAGCTTGAGGTCAACTTGTCCACCACCCAGCCAGAAGAAATCCTCATCCAACTTGGTGATAGCTTCATCTATGATAACCTAAGGGGAACTCTTTGTATAAGATGCCTTGCAAATTTCACATTTATATTGTCGAATATCTAAACATGGGGTATGTGTTCATAGAAGATATATGAAGGATATGTCCTAACAACATGCAGAGATTCAAGATATCACGGGCCCAATTCGAGGGATAAGATATGCAGAAGAGATAACTCAGATAGGAAGTACTGATCATGTTCCCAAGCATGAGGAAACCGACTCGAGTGCTCCTGATATCTAGGAAGTTTGAATACGCTGCAAATATCACGTGACGATAGGCTCCACATCGCTACAATCTGGTACTCCAAACCGACTACAACTTGACTTGAGACCGGGCTACCCCGACTATATAAGGCTAGGGGTAGGGGTCCTCAAAAAGAAGAAGGAAGAAGAGCGAAGGAGGCAGAGCGACTCTGAAGCAATTATCCATCAAGCAAGAAGCCTTTAGAAAAGAGAACCTAAGAGTCGACGAATTGCGCTTAGTCAACCTCTAGCCTTAGCTTAGCTTAGAGTAACCCACATTGTAACTAGGACTATACAATTCTTCTCTGTACTTCATCTGCAGTATACGAAGATCTCCCATACAGGATTTAGGGTATTACCCTTCAGGGGGCCCAACTGTCTACACACTGTGTCCCTGATTTCGTGTTTGACTCTACTCACTCAAAGGTACCCGAAGTAAAAAATTTATTGTCGATCTCTAACCTTCGACATATATGATCTTGTCTTTCGAGAGAAATAATAAATACAACCAATGATGCAATACAACACAGAATGTCAAAAATCGTTCATTCAGAACACCTATATTTTGAGCAAGCCTACACTGTAATTTATCAAAAGAACAACCTGATAAGACGTTCCAGTCCTAGTCAGAGTTGAAATCATACATCTATTAGTATAGTGTAGTACCATCAGTTAACTCTTACAGAATGTGGGTAAAGAACAAGATGAAGGTATATAAGTACAGAATGTTAGATATGGGTATGCAAAATACGTGATCTGTCTCATTTGTTCTTCCGAGATCTTTTAATTTCAATTTAACCCTTATAATAGTATCTTCAGCAACATACATCCTTCGAGAAGCTACACAATTACAAGAAATTTACATTACCGGTATGTCTGTTTCCATTCCAATTCATGTAACAGCATTGTGAACAAACCAATAAGCTTGAGTGACTCTTCTTCTGGCGAGCCTCACTGCATAAAACACAAGTAAACATCATCACTTCTTTGTTCTTTGATCTTACAACAATAGTAGGCCTGTAGCCATACCTGAAGATCTTCAAATTTACGCAATTGACATATGCAGTTTATTTGAGTCATATGCATCTGATAATTCTGAAGGAAGATAACAATATGCTTGAAACCATGCTATGGGTTCTTAGCACTATGCCACGGAATACTACCTCTGAGTAGTGTAGTGCTAAGAACCCACTAAGAAGCAATACTCAAGCAATACTGCTTTTGAGTAGCGTAGTGCTAAGAACCCAGTCATGGATGGCACGAAAAGGAAAAACATGCATTGTAACGGCATGGCGTAACATGCTGCTTTGTGTCCGACTTAGAATCATCAGAATATATCCACAGTTTGAATTCCACCCAGGCTAAAATCAGAAAGCAGTAAGTACCTTGCACGGACGTGTCCAAGAGAACGCGGTATGCTACGCTAGCACCAAAAAATCTACCGTGATAACTAGAAAGCTACTCTCAAGAAGGGGATCGAGATTAGATTACCACTAGACGCGCAGTTGCGAAATCCTTCGCAGGCCGATGTAGTGGATCGCCCTCGCCGCAGCCGCTAAGGCCGATGGAGTGGATCATCCTCGCCTTGCCATGGATCGCCCTCCCACGCCGCAGCCGCAGCAGTGTCACCGCAGTAGTCCACACGCCCAGGATGGAACGCCGCGTGCGCCGTGTGCAAGCACCTAGTCGCCGCACAGGCAGCGAGAAGAGGAGGCTAGGGTTTCATGTGAAACACTTCTAAACCGTGCAAAGCACACCTGCGCCCACCCTCCTCCACCTTATATAGCCATGAGATGAAACCCCAAACTAGGGTCCATTAGTGTGCTAAGCCCACGAGGTCTATTAATTACGGATCCAATCCAAATTAATGCGTCCCAGCCCATTAAGTGTGTGACTGTGAGGTTCACGACGCTTGGACATGGATTCGAAAACCCTTTTCAATCCAATAGTTGGTAGCGACTCCTTGCAAAGCATGCCAACTCTCAAACATACTATGATCAAATCGGACAGAACCTATCAAAAGTACTCATGTAATAATCCTTTGCCAAGTATATGAAGATTGAACTCAAAGCGAGAAGCATGTCATCCTTTGATGATTCAATCCATCTCTCGTATCCGTGATATATTAATAAGTTGCGATTGACTCCTCAATAATGGCATGGCCATACACTTCCTTAATCATATCACACGAGTGGCCTTGTCATATATCTCCATTTCATTGGAGTGGCAAATTCCATCTTGATCGCCACTTCTCCTCGCACGTTTCATAGTAAACATGAAAGCTACATTTATAACTATCCGTTAGGAAGTAGTGTTTGATAGTCCCAAGTAAAACTATTACACATGTATGGAATATGACAATCTCAGTCTAAGGATCATACATATACTATGTATGAGATACATCGATGACACATAAGAATGTAACATTGTCGCAGTTGTCCCATGGCGGGTCTATCTAACCCATGTTCTTCAACATGCGCCCACAATGTATAGATGATATCTCCATATCCCATGATCTATGAAGCATGATCATCGATCACTACATGTGCCGATCTATTCATCGTTGTCCTATAATGATGATATCCGATCGTAGATATTTATCAAATTATATCAATAAGTAAAGAGCTTCATAAGCAAGTCACATACTTGTTGATCAATACAATGATATACATTCATTGGACCAATAATCATATTATTATTCATAAACATAGTCATGTTACAATCATCTAAATGATTGCCTCAAGGGCATAACACTAACAGTGTCATCGTGAAAATCATAGGTTAGCTCTGCATCATAGCATCACATCATGAACCTAACATGCCCATGCTGCAAAACCAATAGAACATTACGGATCACTCAACCAAATTAAGGTGCAAGTAGAGGTGGCAGTTGGGCACGTCAGGGGTGTCGAATATGCAGATCCGACCTCTCTGTATATCGCACTCACCCAGGATCACGCTAGTGCACACAGACTCAACATAGATGAATATCACCATCATACACAGCGGAAACATTATGAAAGACATCGTATATTAATTAATACTTATTGAATGACCTTATGGTCAACTTACATGACTATGCCTCGCAAGGTGAACAACAAATTAAACCGCAGCTGAATGAAAACGAGATAAACCCTCAAGATACCACAGCAACCGACAAGGCTCGCACTTAATCATTCGCTCTCTTCTCGTACATCTCCGCAAAGCATGGATGCACACTCTCAACCTGGTGATGTTGTTATGGGCAAAGGTGAGTACTTAAAGCACTCAACAAGTTGTGCACATGATGCAATTCTATCATAACTATGTGCAAGGCTTATTCCAAAGGAATGGCTAACATGGCTATTTTGGCAAGAAACACCATTTGTAAATGGATACAAAGAAATATATTGTAAAGACATTAATACAAATAATGAATAGATAGATTCAAGATTTCAAGTAAATCATGTTTCCAATCCTAAGTCAAGTTCTAACCTTTCATATGGCAATCCCGCTGCTCCAACCAAGTTTCCATTTAATTAAACTAACCCTTAACTGTAATTCTGGAGCATTGCTCAATACCGCGAGCATGACTATCCGAATAGATTTACACTCTACAGAGGTTATACACTTTACCCACACGACATGATCGCCTCTTGTTGCCATGCAATTAACACACTTCCTTAGGTGTGTCACGGAGAGATCATGACAAAGCCTTTACAATGCACTACCTTAACTCGATACTACCCGCTAAGGTTTCAACACTAGTGGGGCTGGTTACCACATCCAGGGCCCCCCTCTTACGCCATGTGAGTTGATCCATAACTTGAGCTCACACTGCCATTGATAGTACCAAGCTAAGACATTACTAATTAATTAGCTAGGCTGTCCCATACTAGACATGTGGTTGCATGATTGATTCAGGTCAAAGGCTTGCAAGGTTAAGTCCTTAGAGTGACTAGGGCAAGACTTTCACATACCATCTGCCATACGGCCCATCTTGACTGCCTCTTAACACCTGCCCCAATCTATGCGATTACCACCCTGGGCTTGATTACCATGCACCATGTGCTATCAATATAACATCGCTATGTGACATCCTCGCCACTACAACTCAATCTCATTGCATGACCACACATGACACACAAGTTCATATCATTGTTCCATATTCCATTAGTCAAGATTAAACATTGATGATCCAAGTTCATGTGATGACGTGACATGACTAAGCAACTAACACGGTCTAACCATCTCATGTTGATTTTAGTATTAACCAACTATTGTGAACCAATCTAAGGTGATAATATAGTATGGCATACAAATGACAAGGCAGGTATATATCAAATTGGTATAATAGCTAAGTCCCATTTTAAATTGAAACAATTGTATACTTGAAATAATATGCAATAGGGTAAAACAATATATCAATTTTATAAACATGGGTTCAACATGATCAAAGCACAACTTGCCTTAGAAAAGCCCTTATTCATGCTCCGGCCTTGATCTTGA
Organism: Otatea glauca; assembly: GCA_036346275.1. NCBI lineage: Eukaryota > Viridiplantae > Streptophyta > Magnoliopsida > Poales > Poaceae > Otatea > Otatea glauca. Next base: position 1,724 of record JAYEVK010000118.1, on the reverse strand, counting down.
GTTGATGGATCTTCCTTGGATGCCTCAGACAATTCAACGCCTACGCTAAACGAGAGAGAAAGATAAATAAATACCAAAACAGATAGGAAACAAACTCCAAAATCAAATAAAATTAACCATTAGATAGATCTCAATTTTAATTTTTTTTAGAAATTTCAATCACCTCAATTGGAGCTCGTATGAGCAAGAAAGGGCTCGTAGAAGATTCAAAAATCTAAAAATCAGAAAATTGGAAAATCAAATATTAATCAATTATTTTTAAATTGAAAACCGCCATCAGGTCATGCGTGATGTCATCGCTAACCGACCAATCACATGCAAACCATGTCACCGGGTCCATTGTGGAATATAAGAATTCGGTACCTCATGACAGCCCAAGAGGAAGGCCCGTAAAATACTCCCATGTCGTGCCTTGTCGCCAGACGCAAGGGAACATATCCTAAAGGAAGTTGAACTCATTTTTAGATATGATAGATACGCTTTGAAACCGAAAGTTGTTGATAGGGTAGATAAAGATGTAAACTCTATCTTGTAACCGATCGGAATCTCTTAACCGATCAGACTCGTAGTCCGCCCCACCCCGCTTATATAAGGGAGAAGGCGGTAACAGATAGGGACCCGATCAAGCCATAGAGCATAGAACACTTCATATTGCCCAGAGCATACCGCGCTTGAGCAACATCCGATCCAAGAGAACCGCATAATCCTAGCACACAGGATTAGGGTATTACCTCCATCGCTGAGGGCCTGAACCTGTATAAACCCCTTGTCTTGTGTGACCTTCGGTTTGAGATCAAGCGCCTACCCCATAAATTCATTGCCGACTACAAAAGTCGACAGTTGGCGCGGCAGGTAGGGGAAGAGCTTCAATCTGTTCCTACAGACTCGATGGCATCAACCAGCAGATTCACCGCCACTTTCATCTCCAGCCAGGCTTTCCGTTTTGAAGCCTGGATTTCGTGGCTAATATGCATGGAGAGCTTGTCACCGATAAAGATCGATCCAATCGCGTAATCCGTGACGAACCATCTCAGGTATATTACTCTGACTTACCTGGAAAACCAGTCGGCTCCATTAGGAACGACTGCGATTTTCGAGGCATCTTCTCAATTGAAGGACAGAAGATCAATCTCCATCAAGAAGATCGTGACGCCGCGGAGGAAGATCACCGACGAAGGTTAAGGAGATCCGACGCGTCCTCCGCTTCTTTGGGTCGCAACGTCCGGACGACATCCTCGCAATCTGTTGGGAGATCAGTCCGCCTTCCGTGACGCCAATGCAAAACGCCGCCGCTTCAAGACGCCTCGACACGCCAACCCGGCGATTGCATCGGATAGTCCAAAGAGCCCCGATTGTGGCTCACATCAAGGCCATGGTGACGGGCGGCACTATCCAACAAAATCGCCAGGCCGCTTGAGAAGCGCGACTCGCGCCCAACGCTGCCACTGAGTCGCCAGCACGGATCGCAACCGCCAGGAGCGCGGCCGCGCACCACGCACCGCCATCGAGACGCCGACGGATCTTGACCGCGACTCCGCCAGGATATCACGCCAGCGACGAGCGTAACGAGGAAGAAAGACGCGACGCCGCGATTTACTACGAGCCGCTCGCATAAGTTACGATCGGCGGAACGATCGAACGCACGATGACCGCGACGATCACGTAATTCATCATCGCCGGAGTGGAAGTGACGACGAACGCCGAGCCAATGACTCCGCCACGCC